>JASANC010002070.1:0-219838 GCA_030248135.1 Theristus sp. LFF4_11
TTTGCCTACTTTATTCAAAAAGCGTAAAATAAAACACGCTTTAAAAAAAATTTTTGCAATTCGTTTGATTTGCAAGTGTCGGCAAACATTTTAGCTGAAAGACAAAGAACCAACCATCAATTAACAGACATTGATTTTGATAGACACAACAAAACTGAACTGAAGAAAACAAATGTCAATGGACTTTGCGATTGCTCAACTGCTGAAAATGGAGAATGGCGTCAATGGACTGAATGACGATGGCGACGGGACTGGAACGGGTAGGGTTGAGTTGAGAGTTGAAACTTCATAGAGAAAGACAAAGTGACGGACGGGGGACGGACGACAGTTTTTTTGATTTTGACGTCGATTGAATTCAAAACCAAAATTTGCCAAACTCGACTGATTAAAATTGAATTTACGTCATCAAAGAAATCTCCTTTATATCTTTTGTTGTTTCGTTCAACGTTCATTGAGTGATGTCCTTTTTAAATTTCTAGTCCCGCCTGTTTTATCCTGATGTCGACGTCAACACGTGTCGCATTCGAACAATTCGCAGTTCGCAAATGCAGGCGATCAATCAATTCGATCATCATGACGTCGTCTGTTGTTCGTTTCGACCTAATGGACGATGGAAATGCTGACGGATAGTGCATTTTTTATGTTTTCGTTCCATACTTTGTGGTTTTGTTAAGCCGAATGACAGAATTTTTCAGGAATGTCAACTACGACGTCGGTGAAAGTGGGACGCAAAAGCGACGTGGCTGATATGTCGAGCTGGCGACTGATGCACTGCTGTAAGTATCAGCTGCTTTGTTTGAGTCTGCGTGTGCGTTCCTTTCGACATTCGTTGCCTCAATTGAGCTGGTGCAAACTATAGCAAATTGAACCCATGGGGAAGGGCAAGCAAGACAATTGAGGAGCGAAAATTATTTGTTAACAATGACGAGAAGTGCTTGTTTTGGACGATGTGGACCGAAACACAAAAAGTGCTTATCTCACAGCATTTATTTACGATCTGTTGATCTGTTCAGCACGGTGTGTTGACGTTGTCGCCGTCATGTTTTTATATTCGCTCATGTGCTGTTTTCTGACGTGTTGTTGTATGAGCAGTTGAATTATTGTTTATAAATATCTTTTATTCCTCTGATCAGAATTTGAACAAACACATTGCTCAGTTAGTGGTGTTTTTCAAATCAAACGCGTGCACCCGCTTCAAATAATCCAGAGACCACTAATCAATCATAGAAAAAAACTGTTTGGTTGTGCCATTTGACCGGTTTTTGTAAGAGCTGTAATGATTTGAGTTTTTGTTTTTTATTTCGGTTGTCATATCGGCTGTAGGTCGATCCGCTACCGGTCGATCCGGTACGGTCGATCCGGTACCGGTCGATCCGGTAGCGGTCGATCCGGTACCTGGCAATTTTCTAGGGCGGTCGATCCGGTACCAGGTCGATCCGGTACTCGGTCGATCCGGTACCGGTCGATCCGGTACCGGTCGATCCGGTACCGGTCGATCCGGTACCTGGCAATTTTCTAGGGCGGTCGATCCGGTACCAGGTCGATCCGGTACCAGGTCGATCCGGTACTCGGTCGATCCGTTACCAATTGAAATTTTCAACTGTTTTAGCATTCAATTCAATTTGTTTCTGATTTGTTTTCCATTTTTGGTCATCATATCATTTGCCGTCATATCATCCAAGCAATGTTTTCAGTCTGTTTATCGTAATTGATTTGCGTTGAATAAAGAATGAATTGGAATGTCGGTGACACTACAGACCAAGATAAGGATGGCAAAAAACGTGCTTGAACAGCTTTATCAAAACAGTTTACAAATGAGAAAGTAGTTTTGCAGCTTTCACCACAATGAAAGCCAGACATTTTGATGCCAAAAGATCAGTTCCCTGACGGTTTTTTTCATTTGGTTTCCTTTTTGAAAAACCGGGCGTAATCTGGACGAATTCGAATGCTTGCGTTGTTCTCAATTCAATGCTCAATTTCATTTCAAACTTTATCGATTCGGAATTGATTTGTTTTCCCGGTTATGTGTCAAGCCGGCGCAAAAAACCAATGAAGATTTGTGTTAATCTTGCTGGTTTTAAATTTTCATTTTGTCTATTTATGTTTTGTAATTCCAAAATTTTCAATGTCAAAAACAAATTCTCACAAAGTACTAGCTTCTTAATGGACGTTAGCAGATTCTTGTTTTGTCACATGTTCATTTTGAGTGTTTAGATCCATGAACTGATCGAACGGGGACGGAGGGCGTGAAAAAAGTGGGTGCAGTGCGTGTGCTGCATGCTCATTGGAAAGTGCAGGTGCGATGCCGATGCCCGTGCGCGTGCGTTTTGAATAAAGAAGCATTACGGGTCCCCGGGGGGTGCTCGGTTTTAGGGGGGGTGGCACGGTGCCCCCCCCACCCATAGTTGTTCTAGGGGGGCCTGAGGGAGGCGGCCGCCCCCCCCCCCAAAAAATTTTCGAATCTATCTCTATCAGAAAGGTTTTTTCGGCTCCGTTTTAGCTATCTATCTATGTAATTTCAAAATTTTGACCGGCCCCCCCCCCAATTGAAGAAAGGAACCATGAAAGTCACATGGCCCCCCGCCCCGCGGCCCCCCTCCCAAAATTTTCCAGCTATCTATCAATGTGGAAAATTTGCTCCAGCTATCTATATCGCCCCCCCCCCAAACCCCCGGCTCTGGAACAACTATGCCCCACCTAGGGTTGTTAAAAAAAACAAAAATCGTCATTTTTGTTTTTTTTTTTTTAATTTTTTTTTTAAAAAAATT
This sequence comes from Theristus sp. LFF4_11, assembly GCA_030248135.1. Lineage (NCBI taxonomy): Eukaryota > Metazoa > Nematoda > Chromadorea > Monhysterida > Xyalidae > Theristus > Theristus sp. LFF4_11. The sequence continues at coordinate 2,769 of JASANC010002070.1, forward strand.
TCAAAAATCAAAGTTGTGCTGAATCAATCAGGGAGTCCGAAGAACCACATATGATATGCAAGCGCCTCCCGAATGACACCCGTATGGCGGAACTTTGCAGATTTTGTTTTGGTGACCTCAATTACCCCTTTTCCAAACCGTCACCATGCCTCTTCTTGTGTTTTGACCTCCAAAACGTCACTAATTGTCCCCAGCTAAGCTAATGCTAAAGTGAAGACAAACATACCGCCTTGAAATTCGATCAATTCTTCTGATGGTGTCGCGACGACACGACACGAAGCAGCAACCAGACAACGTAGCGCTTGCAAACGGTGCAGCGAGCACAATCGGACGCTCTGCGAGGCTAATCGTCACCTTATCTGCATCGGAAATGGTAAGCTAAGCTTTGGGACGCTCAAAAACTTCATCGCAGATGTTGTCGAAGCCTAAAATCAGTCGGTAAAACGGCCCAAAATCGACTGCTAAAGGTTTTACGAGGAATAATCAAAGAAAATTTTTGTTGAACTTTCGAAAAATTGTGCCAAAATTGAGGTTTTCAGAGCATATTAGAGGAAAATTTTTCGAATTTTTTTTTTTTTTAAAAAAAATCGGCATTTTTGTTTTTTTTTAATCACTTTTTTTTAAAAAAAAAAATTTTCATTTTTGTTTAACAACCCTAGCCCCACCCCCCCACGGTCTCTGTTGCTCTGGGGGGGGTGTACCCCCCACGGGGACCCCCATGGGGGGTCCCACGTTACCATAGTTTGGACCCCCCCCTCACTTTTTGGTCGGCACACCTCCCCCGCACGGCACCATACATGCCCCCCTTCGAAAATTTTTTTGGGCCCACGCCACGGTACTGGTCCATCATCATCCAATTAAAAAGTTATTTGAAAAAATCCCAAGCAAATCCTGCGATTGAATAATGTCTGCAACTGGTGGCTTGTTTGGAACGACGGCGGCGCCTGCGAAGACAGCGACGACAACGCAGCATTCCTCTTTGGCACAACCTCAACCATTCAGCTTTGGTTTGTGGGTTATATTATTGGTTTACAAAATTTCAGTTCAGAAGTATCAGAACTACAGATTTTGTTTGTTTGTTTGTGTTTGTATGCCCGCCCAGCGAGCTGGTGTGAAACATAATTGTTGTCTTTTAGTTTGTCACTGAAAATCGTTTGTTAACTTTTTTTACGAATCTGCTTTCGGCTTTGAAGGTGCGCCGCTGGCGGCAACAACAAGCAGCACTGGGTTTTCTCTGCCGACGCTTGGCGGATAGGGTTGTTAAACAAAAATCGATTTTTTTTAATGTGAATAAAAACAAAAATGCTGATTTAAAAAAATCAATTTTTTTTATAATATGCCCTGAAAACTTCAATTTTGGCACAATTTTTCGATAGTTCAACAAAAATTTTCTTTGATATTGCCTCGTAAAACCGTCAGCAGCCGATTTTGGACTGTTTTGCCGACTGATTTGATTCGACAACATCTGCGATGAAGTTTTTGAGCGTCCCAAATCCCAATTAGCCTCGCAAGCTGAATTCTGACGAACACAAAACGTCAGCACAAGACGTTTTGGTGGTCAAAACACAAGAAGAGGCATGGTAACGGTTTGGAAAAGGGGCAAATGAGGTCACCAAAACAAAATCTTGAAAGTCTCGCCATACGGGAGTCATTCGGGAGGCGCTTGCTTGCATATCAAATGTGGTTCTTCGAACTCCCTGATTGATGTGGCACAACTTTTATTTTTGAAATTTAATAAATGACGATTTTTGTTTTTTAACAACCCTATTGGCGGACTGTCAACAGGCACAGCAACTACTCCGAGCACAAGTGCAGGTTGGCGAGCGGAGAGCACGGCACGAAGCACAAACATCGCGAAAATAACTTGAGAAACTGAAACTAAAAGTCAAACAGTGCCCAAGTGTTTTCAGTGGCCACTTCCGCAGCGAGCATCTTCAGTTCGGCTGCGAACACCGCAGCAGCGCCAGGGACGCCAACTGTTGGCCTGGGCGGTTTCAGTGGCTCGATTGGAGGAGCGACTGTCTCCAATGCAGTCAGCACGTCCACAACTGCGCAGAATGCCGCTGGCAGTCACGAAGCGTGTGTTTCGTTGTTTGTCGGCTTGTTGTTGCTTGTTGCATTTCATTTCACAGCTGTGTCGAGTCTACTTTTTGTGGATGCTTTTGAGTTTTGGAACTGAAAAACGTTTTTTAGCACCACCGTGAAGCCAAAAGACGTCGTCGTGCCGCCGGAACTGCTCGCGTGCTATGACGCGCTGGTGTACGTTTTTTTTGTTTCATCTGAATTCTCTGAAAACGGCATGGCATTCTTGTTAAAATGCAAACCGACTTGCTTAGCGCTTGAACTTGAACCGATCCGACAATTTCACATTTAACGTCTGTCATTTTTTCTCGTTTCTTTTCTCCAGGAAACAGATCACATCAAACAAAACGCACGGCGACCAGCTGAGCGCGGTGTGCGCGCGCGGACTCAGTTGCAGCGATTTGGACGACGACATTCAGGTGGGACACCAGTAAATAAAATGACGCACAACTTACAGTTCCGTTTTGTTTTGTTCACACACAAAACTGAGTCAGCAATGTCTGCTCTTCAACGTGGTGGTGGTGGTGTGGCGAAGAAATTGGAACGAGTTCACATAAGTGAATGAAATCCACGAAAAACGTGACAGTTCGCCGTTTTGTTCACACACACACAACTGAGTCAGCAATGTGTGCCCTTCAACGTGGTGCGGCGAAATACACCGGAACGAGTTTGTCTCATGAATGCATTCAGGTGCTCAGTGGTGTAGCAGCACTGGACTGCTGCGTTTTGTAAACCTGGCGGTGCCTGTGTTCTCCTGTGTCTGAAAGTGCATGCCCGGCGTCACTCGCAGGCCAGTGCCATTGATCGGCATTCATGAAGCAGTAATTTACTGACGTATAGCTGTGTTGCAACATAGCTACGCGGTCACCAAAGACAGCTTCATGAATGCCCGTTTCATGAATGCAGGCGCACGCGAGACTGCTGACGCGCGTCGAGACGGGCGTGCAGCGAGTGAGAGAGCACGTGAGCACGCTGAAGCAGCGCACGCGACAGGACACGCGTGTTGGCGAGACCGTGCAGCGCAGGCACGACGCTGCGCCGGCGCTCCACTACCACCACAATCACGCAAGCTCGGACGAGTGCGTTTGGTTGTTGTTGTCACTGGAGTTGGTCGTTGGTGATTGGTTATTGCTATTTGTTGCTATTATTCATCAACCGGAATACATCTCGTTTTTATGGATTTTGGAGAATTCAGTACAGCTAGGCCTCAAGCAACTTTGGTTGCGTGATGCTTTGTCGGTGTCATCGCACGGCTGCGCAAACGTTTTGTTGGAGTTGTGATATTTTGGAATTGTTCATTGAAAAAAAATCAAGTGTTCCAGGTTCCGGTCAATTGTTGAATAATACCGCACTCCACACAACAACATAATAGTGTCGCTTTCGTTTTTTTGCGCGCGCTGATTGGCTACACACGAATGTACAACCAATGGCAGTCAGCCAATTCAATGGCACTCAGAAAGTGTCGTTGTGGGTGCCAGTTATCGCCAATTACACAACTCTTATTTTACAGTTGCTTGTCCAGATTCTCCTACTTGCCGTCGCTTGTGGCGAAACACGAGCGCTCGATGGACGCGTACCGGCAGCAGCTGGAGTCCATTGAGCACCTCATCGCTGCACGACTGGGCGAACCGCACGATGTGCAACAAATGGCCAGGGAGGGTGAGCGGAGAGTTTGTGCAAACGTGGACTTTCGGGACCGGGTGGAGGGGTGTTGTGTGTCACAATAAACGAATATTTGAAACTCCGCAAATAGAACAGCTGAAAGGTGTGATTTTTTGCCGTAGATTTGATTGCCCAACTGAAACAACTGGACCACTTGCTGCGTCAAGTGACCAATCGTGTTATGGACGTACACGAAGAGATCGAGGTGGGTGACAATAAAAAGCGATTTGGTCGGAGAGAAATTTGTGTTTTGTTGCATTCTGTCTGACTGACGTTTCTGCATCCGAGACGCGAACAAATCAGTTCTATTCTGTATTCGATCGAACTGCCGAGAATCAACTGATTGGTTGTTCTTGATTTCGGGTAACAGATTGCTGCTGCCCAATCAGCGTGCCAGATTCGAATGCCAGCCTGTTTAAAGTTGCGCACAGTTTTTCACGGTACTTACTCCCATATCAGGACACGAAAGCGCGTTTCATGCGCTACCGTCGTCTGGTGCACGGCACTGCAGCAGCGGATCCATTTCTGGCCGTCTCCGAAAACGGCCGCTTGGACGACCGCAAACTGGCGCCGCCGCCAATCGAGGGGCCCGATCCGTTCGCGGAGCCGTCGCTGTCGACCTGGATGGCGTTGGCCAGCTCGGCAGCCGCGAAACCACAGCAACGTAAGATAATAAAAATATTGATTGGTTTTTTGATATCAAAAATATTGATGAGAGAATCATCCCACAACTTGGTTGATTTGTCATTGCTCGATCGAAACTTCTCGATTCCTACGAACGTTTCGTAATGAAAGGACGTCATTTGCTTCACCCACCGCGGTCTGTGCTGCTCAAGGCACCAGAAAAAAAACGGTTTGGCCTTTTTCTTCACTCAATTCAGTGAAGGGATCAGCCGAACTGAAAGTCCGATTTGCTTCGCATAATAAGCATGATCAGACAAGACCACGTGACGTCATTTCATTCCGGCCAGTGGAATGGAAGAATTCATTTCGCCCTCTTATCAGGGCCCGTGGAAGAACGACGGTTTCAGGTGCATTTATCTCCACCGGGCTGTTCTCAGTTGCAGCGCTTGGTCTGATCGGCACCACGTCCGCTGGCCCGTTCACCATGACCGGCGCCGCCGCACAGCCGAGTCTGTTCGGCCAATCAGCATTCGGCCAAACGCACCAGCCGGGCGCACTCTTCGGTCCGCCCACTTCGTCGTTGACCACCGCAGCCTCTGTGCCGCCGTTTTCGTTCTCGATCGCGCCGAAACCGTCGACGACGACGACCGCAGCGGCTGCGTCGCCGTTCCGTTTGGGCGCCGTTTCGACGACGCCGTCGCTTTTTGGTCGGTAGACGAGCGTCGGGCATTGTGGTTGTTGTTGTTCGTTGTGGCTGCGCCACTGTAAAACAAACCGTGTGTCGCACCAATACGGCGTTGCAGCCGGACAGAACCGAACCGAATCGTTGACCACCTCCAAAACGCGTAGTCGGCTGGGCTCTCGCCCAACCGTGACCCCAATCCCATTGATGTTCGGCTCCGAAGCAGCTAACTGATTGGTTTTGGATGATCGACTGCGGCCAATGAGCCTGCAGTAAAGCCGTGCAATGTGGTGTGCGGTACCCCGCGAGGCTCGCCGCTCAAGTCGGAGCGTGCCTCTGAAGCTGAGCGCGTCACGCAAACGTACTTGCTAGATGCAGATGCATTCCAACAAACGCACTTTGTTGGAGGGATCGGTAACGGACACGACACACCACACAGTGGGCCTGGCGCTTTGGTCTTGCTTGAGTGGATTGTTGGAAAGACCACTGTATCCAGTCAGTTGTTAGTTTTATTAGGAAGTGCACGGCATAATACCAGAGAAGTGTAAGACGCCACGAGTAGGCAAGCCAAATTATTACTGAAAGAAGAACCATGTGTAAATAACGTACTTTACGTATGTTAATTGTAAAGTGATGGGTTTTAGGGACGACAAGCGTGTCGTCGCAGCCTCCGTCAAAACTGAGCAGTCCATTCCAAAACAGCTCGTCTGGCACTCTGTTCGGCGGCACTGCGACGAACGTGAACGTGGTGAAGCCGTTTGGCCAGTAAACGCTGACTGCTTGGAAATCAATCGAAGCTCGTTGTGTATTTTGCAATTGTGATTTTGCAATTGAAAAACTTGAATACTTCATGCGTTTGTTATGAATACCGGTAATTGTGTGCTTGTGTGTTCTTATATTCTGCATTCGGTGTTGCTAGTTTTTCTCATGTTTCCGTTGCGAATAAAATTCAAATTGCATCGTATTGGTCGCTTTCAGACAACGTGTTGAAAACGTTCAGAAACAATATTTCTTCTTTTTGATATGCGACTTTATCGATTGTCATTTATTCGCCATTTTAGAAAAAAAGTCAACAGAAAAAACAAACGAATGGGCAAAACGTCGAAAGACAAGCGAGACGTCTACTACCGGCTGGCAAAGGAGGAGGGCTGGCGTGCCCGGTCCGCGTTCAAACTGCTGCAGATCGATGAAGAGTTCGACATTTTTAAAGGTATGGTTATAAGGTAGGGCCGGGTCGCTTGGGCCATTTTGAAGTGCACATAAAGCTTGAAACTGGTTTCCCTTTGACGTTTCCAAACGCAACGAGTCGGATGACCGAAAAAAAGTTACAGTAAAATAGAGCAAGCGTGGTTTTAGGCGTTGCTCGTGCGGTGGACCTGTGCGCAGCACCTGGTAGCTGGAGTCAGGTGTTGTCAAAGAAACTGAATGAACAACGATCATCGCGATCGGCCGACGAATCAAACGAGAACGAAAACAACGTTGCGAGCTCGTCCAAATCGCAAACAGCTAAAGCGGACGTGACAATTGTCGCCGTCGACTTGCAAGCGATGGCGCCCATTCCTGGTGTCACTCAGTTACAGGGTGACATCACAAAGGTGGCAATTTTTTAAACTTGAATTTCTAAAAACCCGTTTTTAAATTTTGAATTTCCAAATTTCTAAAAAAAAATCTAAGTGGCTGTTTTGGACGTGCAACCTGCAGCACGGCCGTTTTGTGGTTGTTTTGTGTATGCTTGCCTCAATTGAAAGTTTTGGGATTTTTTGGTGTGCCATCAAAAAGTTGCTTTTCAAATCGATTGATTGATTTTATTCGACGTTGAAGTGTCTGGAAATACAAATTTAAAAAAATCCAGACCAGCAAAGCTTGGTACAGCCAGTAAGAGAACAAAAAATCATACATGAAAGAGTGTACACTAAAAAAGAGTAAATTAATGTATTTAAAAAAGATAGATATGTTCTGTTCATAAAATGTCCATAGCATCCTGTCACAAATACTCAGTGAAATTCAGATACCATCACTTCTGAATTGTTGGCTGCCAAAGCAGTAACTGCACGACCTACTAAGTTCAATTGCTTGTTTTTCTAGAAAGAGACGGCCGAGCAGATAATCGGGCATTTTGATGGCAAGAAAGCAGATTTGGTGGTCTGCGATGGGGCGCCTGATGGTACGCCGGTTTGTTTGTTTTTTAATTTCAAAAAACGAAAATTTCATCGCCAAGTTATTCGGACACGACAGATTGAGTTTTGTAGCGTCAGTATTGTTTCAACAAAAATATTCATCGTTTTTTTTTCAGTGACAGGTCTGCATGCACTCGACGAATACGTACAAGGACAGTTGTTGCTGGCAGTGAGTGCTTCTTGTTTTATGGAGCTACTGAAAAAAATACTTTTAAAAAGTAATCCAATTCATACTAATACTAATTTTAGGCGCTCAACATCACAACATTCGTGCTGAAACATGGTGGGACGTTTGTGGCAAAGGTGAGCGTCACCCGCCATTTTCACCTCATGACATAATACTAATAGTCATTCGGAGAAACACGCACACCAAAATAAATCTTGCGATGTTTCCCGATTTTGCGCGTCGAAAGCACACCCACCAAAATCTTGCGATAGTTGCAGGTTTTCCGCGGCAAAGACGTCACACTGCTGTACGCGCAGTTTCAACTGTTCTTCGAAGAGGTCGTTTGCGCGAAACCGCGCAGCAGTCGCCAATCCAGCTGCGGTCTGTCTGTTTCTCAGTTCACCATTTTTTTGGCGCGAAATTTTCTCTTTTTTTCAATAATTATCAAATTTCTTTCCAGAAGCATTCATTGTCGGTCTCCGATATCGACCACCAGACGGCTATAAACCGACTGTTGACAATCCAATGTTCGCTCCGGATTATGGTGTGACGTCTTCTCTGTTTATAACGCAGTGATGTTGCGCGCGTGTACTGTTGCATGTTGCATTTATAACACACAGTGTGACTAAGAAACACTGATGCGCACGTGTGTGCACTGCACGCACACACGATAGTGCAACAAATATTGTGCGTGCGTGCGTGTTTGTTTGTCACTCTGCAACATTACGGCATTGTATGAAGTGCACTACCTGCGGACTGGGAATTGGAACTGTTTTACTGCTTCAAAAACTTGTGATTTCTTGTTTTTCGAAACCAGTTTCTTGTTCCAAATTCCTCAGACGACGCCGTCAATCAGCTGGCAGGGCCGAATCGTGTCATTGTGCCGTTTGTGGCGTGCGGCGATCTGTCGGGCTGGGACTCTGATATGACCTACGATATTCAGGTTGGTGCTTTCAGGCTCAGGTGCTTTCTACTCGAACTGAAAGAATTGTGAATTTTGAATAGAGCAAGCAGAAGTGGGGTAACGAAATGTTTGTTGTTGATAGGCTGAAAATGAAGTTCCATGTTTTTATGGAACCTTCTATCGTTGCGTTTATCTGACTTGCGACTTGAAGAAACCAGTGAAGTCTTCACCAGGCATACTTTTTGTCAAAATGAACCAAAATCTCGCATTTTATTCTTTCAAGCTTCCCGTCGCGTTCGGCTCTGCCAACTACGAGTACCGTCCACCGACGCAGCCGCCCATCCGGCCGGCCTACGAAACGGCCGTCAAGATGAAACGGGCAGACCGCCTCGAAAAACCGACATCCTCCAGTGCGACGTCGTCGTCGTCGAAAACCGGACGAAAAACGATAACAAACGTTGATGTTGACGACAATGAACGAGTCGGCACAAGTGTGCTGGCTGAGAAACAGGCGACGGCAGCAGCGGTTGCTTCGGCCACCGGGAAAACAGTGGACGAAGTGACGAAACTGATCGACGATTTAGAAGGCTGCTTTCTGTTTGATGACGCTCCGTGAGCTCGCATATTCCATTTCTCATTCTGCTGGAAACGACTGACGATTTTTGTTTTGCAAATGACCAGGCCGCACGCTCTTAATAAAACTCATCGAAGCGTGATTCCTGGAAAACGAGCTTGCCGCAATATCCGGTTTTACTGTCAATCATAATGGAACGAGTGGCTTGCAGCCAAATTCCATCTGAGAAAGGTCTGTAATTCCGCGGCACAAAAAATTCAAGTCATGCATGACTGTCACGAAAGAGTTTGTCATAAACGCCAATTGAGCAGCGAACAAAAATGAACGTGCGATTATAAAAGGCCAAGCAGAGTCAATGGAAGCACATGACCACACCCACACGCGTTGCCAAGACAACGTGATATCGAACTTTTTTGAAATTGCTGGCTGGTCATGCGTGAAGGCGTTTTTTGAAGAAGTGGCCGAAAGTCGTTCATCGAACGGGTTGTCACAACAAGAAATGAAGTTTAGAATTCATATGTTTGCTTTTTATGCGACAAAATTCAACTGCACTATGATTCCACTGTTTCACTCGTTTACACTCTAACTTAGTTGAAAAAAACAACAACTGAGGAGACACAAGTTGACATCGAAATTGAATCCGTTCCAAAAATGTTCGCCTCGCTAACATCAACAGTGTGTGTCTGGTGGTGTTGCTATTACACGGTGGTCGTACTCGCCATTGACGCCGTCGTTCCGTCCGATTATTCCATCATCTGGCAGCACGGACAACGCGGCGTCATTGAGTTGCCGTGGAGCGGCAGTCCGTGGCGCTACCGAATCGCTCGGAGGTGGATCATCTCGCCCGAGTTCGGCGGCAAGGTTGGGAAAGCGTTGCGGGGGGAGTCTGACATCGGGTTTCCGTTTCGCTCATGGGCGGTGCTCGAATTGTGTTCTATCAGTGACTGGTCGGTTATAATTGGTTGTACGATAACTACAAAGGGTGCCGCGGAACTCTTGGCGACGCCCGGCCAGCACCCTGTAATCGCGAATCTTGAACACCCAATCATCGTGCGCTGCATAACTAAACGCATGTTGCGATGCTTTCAATTTACCGGCCCAATCGTCTCGACCTTGTAAATTCCCGTTTCCAGAGCCGTTCGCAGCCGGGCACTCGAGTGGTCGACATGGCATTCACCGAATTCTCTATTTTCGGTGTTCGTCAGTCGTTGCTGGAGTCGTTAATGAACACGTCTGTTTGCGACACGGTGTTTTTGAATGTTTACACGACTGATTTTGACGAGTTCATTGTGCGAATGCCTGCTGACAAGGACGGTGAAGAAGAAGAGCGACTGTTCGTGCCGAACACGGCTGCCATGCAGGTGGTGACTATTAGGGAAGATTTGGTTGTTGCACTTATTTTACTGATCGGTCAGTTTTGAAATGATGCTAGATTGCAACTTGAAATTCAAGCTTCTTATTACTGTGTACTGTTAATTGTGTCCGCATGAGAAGGCTCCGCAACTTCAAATTCGTTTGTCAATCGGTATTGTTGAAAGCAGCATTTCAGTTGTGCCATGAGAGGGGTTTCCGGCTGTGCGGCTCGAAACGCCAAATCCCGCGACGTCTCGAATTCAGCGCTCCCGTGATCATAGTCGAGTACTGCACTGTTGGCGGGGTGTCTCCAGAGCGTGCAACGTTCCGAATTGAGTGGACCGTCAGAGAGGCGCATTCGGAGTCGGTGGCTGCCGCTGTTTCAATGAGAAAAGCTAAACATACTGGCGTTATTCCAATTAATGCTGTCACGCATAAGCCAGCACCGTCATTGTCGCATAATGGCAACGTCCTGAAGTTTGTCGCGACCACAAGAACCACAATCAGAAAGGATTTCGCGCAACCGAATGATGTCGGTCAACATTCGGTGACACCAATTGCATCGCCTCATATTGACTCTGGCAGTTCTGAGTCGAAGAATTCACCGATGAACACAGCTGGTCCTACAACGGGCCGAACAACGTGGTCGACCACACCACAAAAGTCTCACTCAAGTTCCACTTCGTCGAAAAGTAGTCCGCCAACTAAAAATTCGGCACGTCATTCCACATCTGCTTCAGCAGTTCCACACTCAACAAGCACGAACAACTCCACAGCGGGCTTGTCCACGACGGTCAGTCGAATCAGCACCACTCAACAAAAAGCCGGCCGACCGTGGTTCTGGGAGCCGGTTACAACTTCATCGAAGAGTGCAACGACCAGTTCACCATCCACAAGAGGTACAACGAAAACGACAACTTGGCATAAAAATTCAACACTAAGCATCACATCACCATCACCAGCCCCTCCAGACACCACAACACCCGCTCTCACAAATTCCACAGCTCCTGGATCTTCAAAACCTACTCCGGAATTGGAATCAACAAAATCAAACTCAATCAGCGCGTTGATGCTCACCACGCAATGGTGGACAGCCGGCGATGAGGATGATGAGATGATCAGTGTCACCGAAGGCGATCGACTGACACACATCAGTCGAACGGAACTGCTGGTCATGATGCATCAACAGTTGCAGGCGTTGAATCGTACGTTGCTTCAGTTGACCGGAAACAGCATCACCATTGTTCGCTAACGATCCACATAGGGTGTTGTTTAGATTAACTGTGCTTTTGGTTCTCTGCGACTCAATGCGCGCACAACACATAAGACAGCAGTTTTCATGCTTGGAATTTTAAAACTGGTGGACTGACCAGTCCCTGAGATAGGGTTGAGTCACTTCGGCTATCTTGAGTGGCAGCACGAAGCATGAGACTGATTTCTTTTCCACGACTAATTGTGCATTGATTAAATCGCGCAGAACCAAATGAAAAGATAGGCGGACACAGCTCGCTGATTGGCTCGTTTTTTATACATTTGGGTTGATTTGTTCCTGATTTCAGTGATCTGAATTTCTAACGAAATAGTGTTTTTAGGGATTCGTGCCCGGTCCAACACACCAATCGTTTTCTCTTTGTGGATGTTGTTTCGCTCGTGAAGTTGGTTTCTTTTGTCGTTGTCGTTAAGGTCTGTAATTTATTATGGTGTGTTGCCGACTCGAAACAAGCTGTTCTGTTGCGAATCATTAATTTTGTTAGCGTCTTTCGCACTTTTTGTTCCATAGCATTAGCTGTTGCGCAACATTGTTGTTTGGTTCCTTATGGCCTAGGTTAGTTTTACACTGGCTGTTCCGCTAGAAGCCGATTGAAACCGAATATAACATAGTCTTTTGCGGTTCGCATACGCCACATGTTTTTTTAAATCTCAAAAACGACCAAACTTGCTAAAATGATTAAATAAGAGCTCAGTAACAAAAAAACGAAACAAAGCATAAAAATAGTCGGTTTTATGCTAATGTTTGTCTTTCGGCAAATGGTCAGAAATAAAAATGCTCCGATTGAAAAACATTGGCGCCAAAATGTTTTCAACTTTGACTGGTGTGTGAACATTCGAAACAAATGCGTGCGCACTGAATGAATTGCGTTTTTCTCGTCAGATGAAACAGAAATACATTTTGCCCCATTCAGATGATTGTTCGATTTGATAAACACATAAAAAGTATAGACTTTTGGCTCCAAAACGTACGTTAGCACAACTATTCAAGCGAGGGTGATAAGGCCATAAATTTCCGCCAACGAGCCAATACCGGTTGTTATTGCTGTGGATCTGTTACTAAAAGAACATAATAGATCAGTCATAAACTACACCTAAACTTCGCATACTTGTAGCAACGAATTCTCTTTAATTTATGAGTTAAAATCTTTCACTAAGCTAGAAAATCGGATACACAGGCAAGAAAAAGAAGACCAACAAACATACATAAAATTTATGCTCATTGAAAGGCGTGTTGGCCTGGATAAGTCCAAGCCATTGAATTTGCTTTTGCCTCGTGCGCATTTCTTCATTTTGTTGTCCAATCCACATTCAACAGACATCAAGAAGTAAGAAACACGACAAAGCATTGATGTCCAAACCTCATAGCACCCACACATATCCGTCAAGCAGACGTGGCCCAACGTGTTTTCTGTTGACATTGCTTTTCGAGCTTTACAACCGAGCTTTTGCTTACTCACAGGCTTTTTTTCTGTGTGGTCTGTCTCGCGTAAATAAGCTAACAGTTCCCCAGTACGCTTCACCCTCAGGATTGTAAACGTGCTCCAGGCTCTCTGGGACACGGTTTGAGAGCAGAGAGAAAACGGATGAAAGTTGGTTTCTGTTTACGGCTGCTGTTTTTCTCCAACTGCTCTATGCAAGCGCTTCTGGCGGTAATTTTTTTTTGGTGTTTGGCGTTGACGACTTTTGGTTCAAACAGAAAAGTGTTGCATTTTTACCGTTGACATTTATTTTACAACCTTACTTCTTTGATGTGTTGCGCAGCGGTTTTCACTCACCTCAGCTGATTGCTATGTTTGGTTTTTTTTTAATTCTACATTGTATTTTTCGCAGATTGTTTTGCAAATATCGTCAGTTTCATGCCGTTTTCAGAAATTAGATGTGTTCCCACATGTTCTTGGCGTATAAAAAACCAAACAATGATGACGGTAAGGCTTGTCAATCCCTTTTGTAAAACCGACCAAACTTTTCACACGATATATTGTACCTTTCCGTTCATGGTCTGTATTTTGCACTGTTTTTTTTTCATTGTTAACAACCGGCTCTTATAATAAAAACAGGGTGTCTCATTTTCCTTTGCCTATTCGTACAAAAAACGTTCGTTTCTTTTCATACGTGATTTGCATTCTTTTACCACAAAAAACAACTAAGTCAACTGCTGATTTCAACCGTCAATTTATTTTGCGGGTTTCAGTTGCTTGACGGAACTTGAAAAGTAAATGCTTCGTATGGAAAAACCAAGTTTTGCATTTTCGCCCAAATTCACGGCAATTTCGGTAAGTTACGCGTGGGTTAATGAATGACCAATGTGAAGCTATATACTTTGCGTAGTTTTTTCATTTTTTCAATTGTGAAAACGCGGATACATAAAATATCGCACCGTTCGCGCACAATCTTCATCGGAATTTTTATTTAAAAATGACTTTTTAAATCAGTTTTGATCAGATTTTGCTGGCAACGTTTATACGTGATGTTCATACGCTGTTAACGTTGTTATTATCATGTCATAGTTTTTTCTTTCATCGTATACAATGGTCATTCTGTCGCTCATAACATCATATGTGCATACATTCTGGTTTCGAAACATAAACGCATCTAGAAAACGCTCTGAATGCATTGATGCATCTGTGAAAAGCTTTTTTTCACAATGTGAAACCTAAAATTTAATTTCATTCAGCAAAAGTATTCTTGTTTGTGAAAACTCTCTTTATGGAACGAACTCGACGAAAACAACAACGCCATTTTTCAGAAAACAACCAAGCTTTCGCTTGGCCTCAGAAAGAGTTTCAGTCATGCAGCTATGAAAAATCGATTTCCAAAATAAAAAAAGACGAAAATCATGAAGTCGAGTGGCAGCGTGTTTGTGGGCGACCGCAGTTTGGTGAAGAAATTTTTGTTTTCTCTCACTCTATTGGTCGTTTTGGCATCCTCCGCCAGCGGTTTACCAGAGGAGCCCGGTCTGACCTATCGAATGCTGTTCGATTGGGGTCGCGAGGCATACAACGATCAGCGGTGGCGTGAATGCATTGCGTTCATGCAACGGGCACTGGAGGACTACGAGTACTACAATGCGGAGGTGCTACGGTGCCGCTACAACTGCGATGATCAGGTACAGCATGTTTGTTTCAACCCTTTTCGCAGCATTTTTTTAATTGTTAAGTGATCAGACTCTCACCTTAGTGCATTTTCAGGTTACACTTTCACTGCCGAAATCTCCCTCAACGGGTCTCTATCATCTCATGGACAACAGCATGCGCCTGTCGCTCTGTATGAAACAGTGCCTCCAGGTATGCAATAAATGTACGGAATGGCCGATTAAACATGGCAGTTTTTTCAGGGTGCAAGGAGCGCGCGAAATTTGAAAGAAAGAAAATAGACGTTCAGAAACCCAATTGTGCGTCAAATTTGAAGTGTTTTTTGAGCGAATTTGATTCTTTCGTGCTATTCTGTTCATTCTTTCGCACTTGCACACATTATTGGAAACGATCTTGGCATTCCTGAAAAAGACAACTCCAAGTCTGATCCCGCCTTGAGGGACTGCCTTATTTATTCGGCCATGCTGTACCTGTATTTTGACTTCCGAGTTTCTGATTTTTATCCAATCTCATAATCTGAACGCTTTTGGTTTGATATACAGTACATATGTAAAGTTTCGTGTCTCTTTTTTTCAGTCTGCTCTATTGAGTGAACGCCGTGAAGAAGACATTGATCATGACCTGGAGAGCGCCATGGAAAACCTCGAGCCGTACAGTTTCATGCAGTTCTGCCACTGGAAGGTGAGAGCTTTAAAACCAACCCACATGTTTTGAAAAACTACATGAACACGTTTTCGTCAGCACTCGCTTTTGTCACGAGATTCATTTGCGTTCCATTTGAAAAAAGAAAGGTGTCATCGGAACGGCCTCGGTGGTCAAGTGGATCAATGCGCTGTTCCGGAATGCCAGCGACGTGGGTTCGAATCCCACTCGAGGTCGCACGAAATGTTCCGATATTGCCTATATCTCAAAAAGTTTCACAAAAAAAAAACTGGAACGTTTTCATGCTAATTATATAACTTGCTAATCATATTCCTTTCTATTTCAAAGAGCTTTTCGACATCCCTTCAGCGCAAAGACCTCCGCAAGGCCGTCCAGGCCGCGTACACCTATCTGGTTCGCAATCCGAATCACACGATGATGGTCGAGAATCTCGAATTCTACGAGAAACAAGTCGACTACAGTCCGGAGTTTCTGGTCGATTTGCAAGAGAAAAACTATCAGGCGAGTGCGATTTTGTCTTTTTTCGGTTTTTTTTTCATTTTTATTTTGGCTAGCAGCTGATACGATGGTGCCGGTGTTGGATGATGAAGCAACAGCATGCATGCAGGAGAAAATTTCTTTAACAATTTGTTGTGACACTTTTGTTGTACAACTTTGGGCTAGCTGTCTTCAGTTTGTTGTGTAGCGAAGCGGTTACTTAAAACAAAATTGTAGAGTAATGTTTCTCAGTTTTAAAAGATTACGGAATCAATCGAATTCCACACGAATATTAGGAAGAGCGGCCTTCTCTCACAATCATGAACAATAGTAATAGCGGTTGATGGCAAAGTTCTCGAAAACTAGAGATAACATTAAACGAACATATTGAAAAACGTTCTCCAGCAACTCTACGACGAAGCGGTGCAGTCATTCGACCGTGGCGACTACGAGCTCAGCATCGACCGACTCAACAGCGCCGTCGGCGAGCTCTGGTCGGAGTTGCGCAACTGTCGTGCGTTGTGCGACGTGCAGGTGAACGCGAACCGATTCAGTTGGATGACCGACATCAACGACCTGTTCACTGGTAGGTCTGCTATTCGGGTCTTCTATCAATCCGTCCATTTTATGTCCCAAAAAACAGGAAAGCCAATAACACTGTATGAGCAGCATGTAGTGCGAAGACCCATACTATGTATGTGTAGTTCGTTCGTATGCTAATGGTTTGAATGTACTAATGATACACTGATGACCTTGGTACACCTGTGCCGCAGGATGGCCTTCGCCGTGGCTACCCACAAACCTGTATTATCGTTTCGTGTGAAGGAGGCGGAGTAATGTTGAATGATGTGTGGAAAAGCCGCACAGCTGAAAAGTTTTTTCACGCCCGAACGTTGTCCGAATATGAAATAAAATAAATTTATTTAGTGAGAAAAGATTCTGATTAGTTTTTTCGAATTTCTTGCACAAATCTAGCGTCAGAATACGTTGAGTTTCGCTGATTTCAAATTGCCGCGCAGCCATGAAACATTTTCTCTATCTGTACGTGCAAACGCATATTGAGAATAGTGTTTAATAAGAAAGATAATGCCAGACATAAGTAATCACCCGAAACAGGTTAGGCAAAGTAAGATTGAGTTTAGAAACTTAGTTGGGTGTGCTTCCACTTTCACTGTGGTTAATGGCACTTTTGCGCGTGTTTCCAGCAATCATGCGTCAACATCTGCGCTGTCGGCTCGGTTGTGTGCCCCGTCTGAGCGTGGTTCGTGGCAATGCGGTGTCGGACATGTTGCCCTCACTCTATCATCATTTACAGTTCGCGCACTGGAAATGTTGGTTCTGAGAAACTTTTCACACACCTATTGGCTTTTTTCTGTCATGTCCACCCACGCTGAAAAAAATGATGCACTTGTTCGTGCAGATGCAGCCGTTTTTCTTGCTTCTGAAAATTGAAGTAAACCTGAAACGATAAGTGCACAGGTTTGTGCATCTGCATCAATAGCTGCACGAGCATGTGCATGACCTGCATGACCATCACACTGTTTGGGTACAGTCGGCTGCATGACTGATTTTGAGTAATTAAAGGGGCATTCATGAAACACTATTTAAGTTGACACAGTTGCATGACCGCGTAACAATGAATACTTCATGAATGCTATGCTATGCTTCATGACTACCGCTTAACCGTCAGTCACTTAGCTTAAAGTCATTTAGCGAGGCAAAACGAACTTGTGTCTTTACTGGTTGATGAACACCTGTCTGTCTGTGGTAAAACACCTTCGGCAGTTCTGCCTGGTGTCCGTCGCACTGACGAGCCAGGGGGCACCGCGGTATGCGTCTACCTGGCGAAACCGCAAACAGCGAACTTCATGTATTCGTGTCGAAGGTTTTCGTGAAAAATATACGTATTACTAAATTCAATTTTCAGTGAACCACATGCGTGAAGCGGCGAAAGCAGTTGGCAATTATTTGGCGTTGATGCCAGACGACGAGGACGCAAAGCACAACATGCGCTATTACAAGTCTGAGTACAGCGACATTTCCGACGAACATTTCGAGCCAGATCAGGTAGTTTCGTATTAATTAAACTTGAAATATGTGAAATTTTTCGCCAATAGATCGGTTTTTTGCAGCAAGTCACCGACTTCATGCATCAGATGAACGTGGAAGCGACGCTGATGGACTTTTATTCAGCACGACTCATTCGGGACCAGGAAACGAACTTGGTGAGCTTCAGAAAAAAAGTCCAAAAACAGAACATTCTATGTTCAGCATTTACAGTGGAACTCTAAATTATTGGCAATCCGCTGATTGGTTGGTGAGCACGTTATGCATGTTTCCTGTGGCTTTGCTGAGGAGGTGGAGTCTGTCCTGCAGAGAAAGCATGCATCACGTAATCCCCAACCAACCAACCACGACCATCAGCTGTAAAATAGCCTGTAAAATAGAGTTCGACTGTAGCTGAGCGAAGCGGAGTGTGGAGTTTTGAATCCAGGTGCACTCATGAGATTGTTCTGAAATCATTGCATTAAAAAATCAAAATACCAGTGAATATGCTCTGATAGTGAATATTACGTGTAACTAATAATCTGTTTCCTGCTTTTTCAGTACCCCTCTGAACAACGCAGTGACAGCGAACCGCTGGATCTGAGCAGCCCCAAGTCGCTATACAAGTTCGAGAAATCTAAGGCATTCGTGGACAAAGATAACGAACGGAAAACCAACGATGAAAGTGGGGAAACCGAAGATGTGAGTGGACGGTTTTCATTCGATTAGCGTGTTTTTCATTTTGCAGAAACTGAAAATTCAGAAATAAAACCAGTTTTCTGCACAGTCTGAAAGGAGGGCCCCGATATATTTTTTGCCAATTGACTGCATATCGAAATTCGACGCGCTGATTGGTTCTTTAGCGACTTATGCAGCGAATTGGCGTGCCGAAATTTGCCTCATCTCTGCACAGCGACAAATAGATTCTTAGCTCACCGCTTGGATTTGTTTTGCTTTTTTTGATTTTGTTTTTCAATCAAATAGCAACCGTTCAAGCTGACACGTGGCCAACTGCAGTGGATGCAATTGATTGGAGTTTTTGATTCGGCTACCGAATACTTGGAGACGAAATCTTGATCTTTTTTTGTTAAAAAATGTCTATTCACTGCAATGGTGCAATTTCTGCATTTTATGAAACCAACCTTTCTGGTGCTTCTTGATGCAAAGAAAGCGGGTTCATGCTTTTTTACGATTGATTCCGGCTTTAATCACATGCTTTGCCAAATAGAAAGTGCTGTTGTGCTAAGATGCTAATCTGTTTGTGTCATTTTTATTTTTATGCATTTTACTGTTCTTATGTTTTGTAAGCAAATGTTTGGTAATCAAAAAACAATAATTTCATGTCAGATTAGTCTTTTGTCACTGCGTCTTCGTGTTGTTTTCGTGTTTCTTAACCTAACTGAAATAAAAACTAAATGAAAATAATTTGCAATGGTTTTCTTGAAAAACGGCTTAAAAAGAGCATCTTCTCTGCTACGCGCAGTTCAGCAGATACTTATTCCCGCTTGCTTACTTGCATGTTCAACAGCTTGTGAGTGTGTTTTTTTACCAACTGAATTTAACCCCGTTTTCATCTTGTAATCACAAAACTCTCACCTTACCACAATGCACACCCCAGAGACGGCAGTATTCAACGGGCCAACCAAACTTTCAACGAAACATTTTCAGATTTTCATCAGCTACGGCCCAACGTGGTCGCCGAATCAGACGTTGCTGGACAGTTTTCAATCGTCGTCCGGCATCAAACTGACTCAGTGCGAGCAGCAACTCGGCGGCAGCCTGCGGGTGCTTGCTGACGAAGTGTTGACAAAAGACGAGTGCGAAACATTGATGAAATTACAGGTCCGTGCGTACACTCTGACTGTACATACAGTCGAACTCTAAATTATAGGCAATCAGCTGATTGGTTGGGCTGTCACGTGCATGCATGCGTTCTGTGCAGAATTGCTGTGAAGCGTCGTCTCCCTGTTGGAGTCTGTCGTCCTGCACAGAAAGCATGCATCACGTGACCACCAACCAATCAGCTGATTCCCTATAAATTTCAGTTTGACTGTATTTTGGATAACTTTTTGAAAGTTTTCATAAAATTCATGTTTTGTGATCAACTCTATGGCTCGGATTAGTTAATTTTTGAACTGAACATAGCGTTTGGTTGCTCAGGACTATGTGATTGCTGGAGAAGGCTACAGTGGCGACACCACTCCGCACAAGGAGGACGAACAGTTTGGCGGGCTGAGCGTGCAGAATTTGTATGAGGTAAAAGCGGCAATTGTAATCAGCGCAAATCTGATTGCATGAAGCTGTCGTTTTCTGTTCAAGTCACGACAAAACATAAGGAGCGAAAAATAAATTGTTGAAAAATAATAATGGATGCCTTCTTTGCTAAATCAGGACCTTCTCAACGGCAGCGACGTGCCTCCAGCAACCGTGCAACTTTTATTGGACAAAACCGAGCTGGTGCGCGAGTTTGCGAGCATCTACTTCAATCTGTCGCTCTACTTTGATTACACGCAGTTCGTCTGCCGGCAAGTCATTGGTTGGTGTTTCGCTTTTATATGACGCCTATTGAGTTCTGACAGTTTTCGAAGTTCTGTAATAACCGAATCTAAATACTGTGCACTCGGTTATTATGGCATCATTCAAATGAAAAATTTATCACGAAACTGACCAAAAGCTTTGTTTTGAAACTCCGGCCAATGGTCGGGTTTTATGATCGGTTTTTTGGGGCTTGAGTGAGTTTGAAAACTACATGATTCCGTCGAACTGCTTGCTCAAAACGAGTTTTCGTTGACGTTTCTTCAGCTGTCGAACGGTTCGAGAAACATGAACGTGTTGATTTTACAGGACTGCAGCAACACGGCACCACCAACACCGGCGAGCCCGCGCTCAATGATAACGGCATGAGTCACCCGATGCACGCCGACAACTGCCTGCTGCGTGCGGACGGACGCTGCGAACGGGTACGCCCAGCGTTCACGTGGCGACATGTGACCGGCATGCTCTACCTGAACGACCACTTCCACGGTGGACAGTTCGTCTTTCAGGACGACCAACTGGAACAGGTTGTTTGTTGCTGGACTCCTGCTTGTTTCATGATTTCTGCTTGGAGAATGTTGAGTAACACGTGAAACATGTAAATACAGTATCTCTGTAAATTGTATCTTTGTACAAAACAGTAAGAACGTCGCGCTGTTCGCTTACCGTTTCCTTACGCACGCAGACTGGTCAAACCCAAAAGTGCAAATTTTTGAAAATCCGCTTTTCAGCGCGCCATCGAGCCGAAATGCGGCCGTTTAGTGGCGTTTTCCGGCAGCATACCGCACGGCGTGAAAGCGGTACGTCGCGGCACGCGGTGTGCGCTCGCCAGCTGGTTCACCGCCGATAGACGTCGTGCGGAAATCAGCAGAGTGAACGTAAATTTTTGGGGGTTTCGTTTATAATTTTCAATAATTATGTGGGAGTTCCCTGTCACGCCTTCCACAGAAGGTGCAAACTATGTCGTTCGGGCATTTCAAGTGAGAATTTCTGTTGTTATTTTTATTTTTTTCACTTCAGATTCAGCACCTGCTGCAACAGCGAAACAAACTCGAACTGTGATATTATTTTCTTTTTTTTGGCACTCACCTTCACATGCTGCATTTGTGAAAACGTTCTTTGTTTTTAACTTGCCATTGTTCAAACGGGCACGTGTGCGGTGGCATGAAACTGTTCTTCGGAATTGTCTCAAATGGTTATAACTTCTACAAGCCTGGTTTAAATCTGGTCAATTTTCACCACAGTTTGACGCAAATTGTGTCGCAGTTGCTGTACATAATCCAGTGTATATTTCTAAATGTTGTTGGACCAAAACATGAATTGAAGTTGGTTATCGCTGTTAAAAGGGAATAATGAAAAATTGAACACTAGCATTTGAAGCCGCTGAAAAAAAAACTGCTGGAGCAATTAGCTTTGCAACTATGTATATAATGTTCTTGCTCGTTCCCAAGTTTCATGCGGTACATTTTTTTCGATCTGAATGAATCCCATCACATCCGAGTCAAATTTATGCATTGCATGTGACAGCAGCGGCAGCATTTCAGCCCTTCGAACACTCGCGTGTCGTGTGTCTGCTAACAGAAAAAAAACGAACATAACGGCCAGAGACAGAGTGGTGTGGTTCGGTTTCTGATCAAAAAATCAGGCGAAAAAAATCCGCTCGCTTTATGTATGTGACGCAACAACGAACGGAGTTGACGTGTATAATATCAAGCAAGTCTTGTCTGTGCGTGTATGTCTGCAAGAGATAGAGCACCGGCACCGGGTTACTGCTGTGCGTGTAGGAGACATTTCTCTGGTCACCACACAGCGGCGCAGTCGTTTTTGCGTGGCACAACAAAGAGCACGCACGCAGCTGATGGCAGCCGCCACCGCCAACAACAGCCGAACTGATAACTGCTGCACTTGTCGACTGCCCGGCTGTCTATCAATGTCAATCGTGCGCGGTCTCGCCGCCGATGTATGATATAGATCGCTTGCGTTTATACTCTGGATCTACATTTTCATGTAAGTTCTGCCTGTTTCGTTCTATGTGTATGCCAGATGCTTCATGTATTATTTTCGGTTTAAGTGCCACGGCCGTTTTCGTTCAGCATAAACGTGCGGCTGCTTCTAGTTTGTTCTCCGTGTCATAAAAATGCCGGTGACATGACGTGATGCGTATGCCGTGTGTCCATTCATGAAACGCACATGTGTTCACTGTCACTGCCCTCATGTGAGCTTGCTTGCTCCTTGTTTCCAGCCGCTATGCTAATCTGACGCTGGTTATTAGAACGAATGTAATGTTTTACTTTCTTAATCGTGATCTATTGAATTTCTTTTGCCTTTACTCCACACCGGAACAGCGGATGATGGAATTGGTGACATAAAAATCAAAACACTGATTCATTTGAACAAAGCATGTCCTGATTGCAATAGTTATGTGCGTCCGCGATGTTTTGTTTCCTCTTGTTGCGTCTTTTTCTAAGCCAACATGCGTCTTTTGCACTACACGTTGCAAAAAAAACATCAGTTCTAATAAAAAAAAACTTGAAACTTTTTCATTCACCCTGAACGTGGGGGTGGTGTGGCTTTCAATGCGATGGCACAGAGCGATTGCACGGCTGCTTTTTTTCGTACTACACAACTTTCTGTTCCGCCACAGATATCAGCACATGCATGTAAGGCGCATGTGTATCGTACACAGTTGTGCAACCCGATATACAGTGGCGTGCAAAAGTTTGGAAACCCCTGTGCGCCCGTGGGTGTGTGGTGGTATGTGCGTGCTTTTTTGTGCGTCTGTCCCAACACATGCTAGCTTTGTTTTTTTATGAACACAACAATGCAAATGACACACTGTACAGTGCCTTTTTAATTATTTATTTTTGCTTTTGATGTTGCAATAGCCTATGACAATTTGCTCACTGCCAAAACTGTGTGTGATTTATTTTGCGTACTTATCGCTTCTGAAATGAAATAAAAATGATTGAATTGCAGTCCGGTGGGTGTTTTTGGCAAACTGCTTACTAAAGTGACTCGAGTGGCGTCTGAATTCTCTGTATTTGTGACGAAAGAAGTGAACAGCCATCTGCCAAACACACGTTATAATAATGTTTACATCTGTTGCTGCTGTTTCGCATGCCATTCAAAGCACCGCGTACTATGGTGTGTATCAAAAAATAACACGGCACGTGTTAGTTTTATTTTCGTGTGCTGCAGTTCCAAAAAAAAACAAAAATGTTCGCTTACGTGCATAGTATCTAATAACGCAAAAATTACCCATCCAGCACGCGCGATATGCAGGGGTTTGCAAACTTTTGCTCGCCACTGTATATATTGGCATAGCGACGTGACCAAAATGTGACCCCCGGGAGCACAGTGGACTTTCATGACCGCAATCTGCTGGCAGACCGCTGCCCCTTGCTGCACGGCAACTCAATCGTGTGCGTTATCGAAGTCCGGTTTCTGTTGTTCTAGCTGCTTCAGACACTCGCTTGCGGCCTCCTAGTCGACTGAAAACGTGCCTAGAAGATTTTGAATCAAACTGCATGCCAGCTGGAGAAATTTGTCTCTCGTCACAGAACAAGAATACAACGTGTAGGTGCACATATATAGTTTTATAATCATATATGGTTGGTGGTCATGTCTCATATACAACGTTATATCATTAAGTTGGTGTAGAGTACATGTGGTTCGCAATTTGCGCCGTTTGTACGCCAATATGGATGCCACACGCCAATATACATTCCAGTGTATCATTGGAGTGCAATGTATGATGCGCTGAAGTAGAAATATGTGCAAGCAGCATTTCTCTTTCAACTTTTCCGTGCTTATATGCACCTCTATATATGTATAATCATTCCATAACGGTTCGGTCGTAAAAACCGGCTTAACTACATACAATATATAATTCTGTATTTGGAGCAGCGGCGTGCAAAGGCACGTGCGCAACAATTGCATGTGGTGCACCCTTGTACATGTGCACATATGTTACACGTGTCACCAATATATTGCAAAGGCGCCTCCTTGTCCCAATGCGCGCGCCAAACTGGTGGTTTATAAAATTGGATATTCTCGTCCCTCAATAGTGACTATCGGTATTATTAGGTGCGAATCGCTCTGAAACGTCTGTATCGTTCCGTAATAAAGATGCTATAATTGTCATTGTGTCTGTATGCATGCAGCACGCTGCATGTTTTTTGCCAAACTGAAAACGCATGCCAAAGTATTCACTCGGCGCGTTCCAGTTTTCGCACGCGCCTAAAAGACTCAATTGGCCTGGTTCGCGCATTATTTTTTTTGCGACGACGTCCGCATGGTGAGAACGGTAGAGTGGCGTGCTAAAAGTTTCACCTCGAAACAGCCATGTATCTGACCAAATGTTGAATCTATTTATCTGTTTGCGGGACAAAATAAGCAGCAGTGTACATACATATGCGCTTTTTGTGCATTGTTGTCGTGTCGGCTCATGGTGGCATACGCAGCGGTGGTCACGCACGCGCACACGGGCGCATTCTGCCTTTCGCCATGTCCATACTCCATATACGTAAACGCGGTGTACGCGACCTGAGGTTGCTGCTAACTCGTTACGCCAATAGCTAATAGACTGCTTCCCGCCCGGCGTCGCTTGTACATGATATGCTACTACAAGCAACCATGTGCTGCGTGCGTGTTCATACAATACCTACATGGACATTGTACATGTGTATTTGTTGCAAGCGCGCACGGTTGAAATGCTTTTCCATAATTTTCAAGTTCTTTTTACGGGTTTTTTGTTACAAAAGCACTCCACTAGGAAGCGCACATTTTGTGCGAAGTCAAAGCGGTTTCTAGTTTTGAATGTTTTCCTCATGAGCATATGGCAAAGCGGAATATGCATACTTACGGTTATGACACGCGTATCCTCGCGCTACATTTTCGGAAGTTTTTAAAATGTTAAAACTGTTTTTGAAAACGTTTGACTGCCAGTTTGGTTAGTTTTGATGTCTGCAAGTGAACTGTTTGTTTGTTTCCAATTTAAAATTTCCTCAATGCACTTACTTCACCGCGCTTTATTCACAACAAAAAGATCGAATCTAATTGAAAAACAACTTGTTCAATCATTTTAATCGTATAGTAATCAAGCGTTTAACAAAAAGACAGCCACTGTAACGTGAGCGCACCAACAATTGTTCAAACGCTTCTGTGAAAAGACCTTTATTTGATTGCAACGGACGACAGGGCGCGTGCGCTGTTTGAAAGCGTTTGTTGTTTCATTAGCGTACAAGGTTGTGCGGTAGCGTAAACGAATTTTCAAAGATACGAAAATTCAAAGTTACTTACCGTAAAGTCTTGCATGTAAGGTGCCTTCCACTTATAAAGACCCCCACCCAAAAGTGGGCGGCACACGGCGGAAAACCAAAAATTCAAAATTTTGACTTGGGCGAAATCCCATCTCGTTTATAAGGCCCGGAATTCCTACTGTTCGTTCTATAAGACCTCCTCCCATTTATTGCATAAGGTTGTCACACAAAATTCCACTTTTTTCAGAAATTTTTAATTTTCAATTTTTTTAAGGAGACCTTATATGCAAGAGTTTACGGTAGTTGTTGCGCTCATTTGAGTTGCGCGCGTAGTAGTGGTGCACTATTTTTTTCAGTTTCAGTTTGAGCGCACCTGTCTTCACCAGTCCATTCAACTGCTTACGATTCCGACCGAAAACAAGAGAACCGTAACTGCACCTACCGTCAATTGACCACGAGAATGCAGTTAACGAAAGCAAACATAAACTCGATCTATGTGTGCGCACGATTGCGAGAGTGAGAGAGCGACACAGGCACATAGGCGATACCGTGTGGCATGCCGAAAAGGCTGCTGAGGTGAGAAAAAATCGTACCATTTCCGATACACCGAACGCGCACGCACCGTTATCATCAACACGAATGTGCGGCCGTATTTCTGTTTTATTTATTATTTGAGAAACGAAATATAAACAGACCGCGTGTGTGTGCGTGTGCATGCAGCGCGCCACTCTAACATTCACAGTTTTTTTTGCGTCTTCATGGTACTTTACGTGTAGCAGCGTTGCTTGTTCAGCCGACACCACGGATCCCATTATTATTTTCATTGCCTTCTCCAATAACGGGACGCGGTGTGTGCAGCCAGTGCGCTTGTGTGTGACATGTGCTTCTTATTGGTTCAGCTATTTACGAGTTCACGCATCACGTCGCTGGTTTTTTTTTCCACCTGAGCAGGTTAAAAAGGTAAGCTGAAGTTGTTAAATGTGAGTTAAATGTGGCAAATTACTTGTAAATCAGTTATTCAAAACCTGAAAACGTCTGTAAAAAAGTTAGCCGTTCGCTTCATGTCAAGTTGCGACTTGCATCCGATGCTATTGATTGACATATAAACATATAGAGGCCAACGCTCCTTTGAACACTTGAAAAATTTTCACACACCAATCACTTTTGTTCCATTTTTGGTGTGAAACAGTGATTTATTTTCTGAATCGCGAGAGGCCGCCGGCAGTTTCCGTTCACCCGTTTCATTGTTTCAATCCATTTCCACCGTTTCCCATCCACTGTTTCCGTTATCATTCTACCCTTTGATGTTATCAACCAACCACACCATGTGCTCGCACGCACACGCACGCACACGCACGCACGTCTTTTGGTTCATTAACGTCGCGCGCACTCGTCCAGCTGCTTTTTATTTCAATTCTAATGCACACCGCGAAAGCGTTGCGTTTCTTATGATGGACAGAACACGAGCCAGACGGCATTTGGTCAAACGACTGGAGAATAACTAGCAATTCCACTGAAAAAAAGCACTCGACGTGACGTTGAAGCTTTTCATTGTGATAGAATGTGAGACTGTAACTCCTCACAGGCTCTCTTATTTCTTTGCTTTTTTACCACTACTGGGCTCCTGATCTCACAGTTTATTTCAATGGTTTCTTTCAGCTGTCGTCCAATTTGAAAAAAAAAACTTCATGATCATGGCTACACAAACGCACAACTAATTACAGCATTCATGTGGAAGCGTAATCATGCGAACTCAATTCAAATATTCTCAATTCACAAACGTAGAACACCAACAACAATAGAAGCAGCAGAAAGGTGAACAGCAACAGCTCCGTACACGATTGTGTTTGCAGTTGACAAACATGGTGTGAACCACTGACAATGAACACGGTGCGCGGAAATGAGTCGAATGATCATTCGAGACAGCCGAATAGTCAGCAAACGATGCGCGACCCGGAGAGAGGCTCCGAATGCAGCGACGACGACAAGGAACGCAACGATGGACCAAAATGGAAGAAGGTTGGCGAACGAACGAACGGCGGTTTTTGGCGACGTTTTTAGCCTCGGCTAACCTAGAAAAGTGCACAGAACGCCGTCGAGGGGGTGGACAGCCCGAAATGGTCAAAAAAGTCCGGGTCTTGTTTCCGTCCACCTTCATTGACAAATAAATGATTCCGCGTTTTGATTCAATACACTTCTGGAGAGTTCGAAAAAACAAACCTGTTATGACGTAGCAAACACATATGTCAAGGAATGTATGATCTTTTATTTTTGTCCCGCAACTCAACGCGCGCATAGATAGGCAAACAGTTTTATGGATGACGCGGGAATTCAAAATTGGCAAAGTGATCCGAGTGCCCTACAAAGGGCCGAGTCACTTAGGCTACTTTGAATTGCCACATAAAGATTGAAACTAGTTTTCTTTCCACGTCTGCACAAACATTCAGTCGCAGCACTTGAAAAATTGATATTAGCTTTTTTATTGGGACGTTTTCCGTGAGTTCTAATTATTCGCAGTACGCGAAATTGGTGGCGCCTCACGCTGGCCTGTTGTTGGCCTGCTGTCTGTACGCGGTGGTCGGCGCCTATGTTTTCTACCGGATCGAATCTCCGCATGAGCAACAGGCGAGTTGTTGGAGTTTGTGTGGCTGTTGTTACAACACGTTCAGTTGATAATGCAACAAAACAATTTTCAACATTTTGTTGAGCTAGTAGCAGTGCGTAGCCTGAAGCGGCATTCATGAAGTAGTATTTATGGACGCATACAGCTGTGTTAAAACATAGCTACGTGGTCACTAAATACTGCTTCATGAATGCTCTTTAAAGAAAAGCTTATGTTCAGCTTTAGCTAAAACAACCTTTAGAACTTTTGTTTCCCGCAGCTATCTATCTGAAAATGTGAGTGACGTTACATATGTCTTGATCAACCATATCACAGGTGCGCAATAACGGCGTGAACAATTTGGCTGTGAAGCGTCAAGCGCTATTGAAAGAGCTGTGGAGTCACAGTCCGAAAGGCAGAGCAACAACGAAAACAGCGTTTCGATACGCCGCCAATCAATACCTGGACGATTACAGTAAAGTGCTGTTCAAGGCGTTCACGGCGCAGTTCGTCCGATACGAGGACATTCAGTGGCGACCGAAAGCCACGCAGTTACGTCTCATTCGAAAGCGAACTGCTGAGAAAGTCTATAACAAAACCACTAATCTTCGTGAGAGACGTTCAACATCGAGTCAGTCGACACTGAAGACCTATCAAGCATTGTCCAGTAATGACCAACTTGACTCGAACGAGCGACACGGCACGAAACTGTGGACAGCGAGTAGCGCGGTGTTCTTCGCGGCGACGACGATGGCGACCATCGGTTGGTCACTTGAGTCAATGAAAAAATCACAATTCACTCAAAAACTCCAATCAGTGTTGTGATTGCTCAATATGAACAAAGATCAAGGCGTGCTTTTCTATTTGTTCGCTGAGAAAGTCGCGTAACTGAAAAAGCTACAACCAACTCGTGTGCGTAGCTTTGAGTCGGTTTTTATGTTTTCAAATTCTTTCTTTCTTTCTACCCAGATCACCAGTAATAAACTTGCATACTGCTGCAGGTTACGGTAACATAGTGCCGGTGACTCCGAACGGGCGAATCGCGTGCGTTGTGTTTGCGTTGATCGGTGCACCACTGGCGATCATCACCATTGGTGAGTGCGTGCTACAGTGAATGTAGACCAGTGGAGAGCAGAACGTGCCGAGAAAAACAACCGTTGCAAAGTAGACTAAGAACAATTACACACCTGCACCAAAACTTCAACAATAAAATGTCGAGTGTCGGTGGTGGCACCAGCCACCTAGCAACAACAAAATATTGTGGGTTTATTCAAACGTGTCCGGACTAAAATAACGTCATTTGCTTTAAAAACACTCGTTTGTCAAAGTACAGGCACTAAAATGTCAGCTTGGTGTGACTGATTCGACATTCACCATTTGTTTACGGGAAGAAATCGGCTAAACGGAAAGTCTGGTTTGCTGTGAACGGCAAGCGCATATTTGACGGCACATGACGTCATTTCAGTGGGTCACGTTTAAAAAAATAGGTCATACCGGTTAGACCTGCCACCTGGCTACCAAGACAAAAGTTGAATTTTTTTTGTTAATGTGGCATTGATGCCGGAAATGCAGCTGCAACAAATCGTGATCATCACAGGTGATCTCGGGAAATTCATGTCTGAATGGACGATCTGGTTGTACAAGCAACTGAAGCTGCTCCAAACGCAGCTGTCTGCAGTGTTGCGGCGTCTGGAGGCACGGGCACGCGGTAGAAACGGCGCCGTGGTGACCGAAGTTGTTGATCCAGAACCTCAGGAAACTCGGGTTAAGTCGATTTTCATGGGAGTCTATTGCCGAAATTGAAGATTTATCGCGATTCACATCCAGTCTTTTGTGCTTACGAGACACACGAGACCACCATTGCTCGGCGTCTTGTGCCAGGGTCGAAATGCCTGTTGTTTGTTGTGTTTTGTAATCTGGTTCGATTTATCTTGCTTCCTTCCATTCCAGGACGATCTTTCAATGGACTTGGATGATTTGATTCTAGACAAGACGCAAGTGCCTGTTGCGCTTGTGTTTGCAGTGCTGCTTGTTTACATTGCGTTTGGTGCCGTCTTGTTCATGGCCATTGAAGACTGGTCGTACGTCAACAGCTTCTATTTCTGCTTTATCACACTGACGACTGTTGGATTTGGCGTGAGTGAAATAATTCAGTGATCAATTTGTTAATGTTGCGTGTAATATTTTGGACTGCTTGCTAAAAGTGTTACAATTCATTCTTTTTTTGTCACAGGATCTGGTACCGGAAAACCATGCGTAAGTCTGGCGCATTGTTGTTTCATTTTTAAAACCATGATTTTTAAAAGTCCATGTGAATTTTACTTTTGGCTCTTAATATACGTTTTTAGATGTGTTTTCTCCCGATATGCTTTTCGACATGCGTAAAATGTGTATACAAGAAAACCACTTTTCGCGCGTCGAAACGTCGTCGCACTTGAGAACCAACATTCTTTTCTGATCTAAAACAGTTTTTCGATGTTTTTAATTTCAATTTCAATCACGTGTCCAGATACTTGGTGATAATGCTGCTGTACATTTGTGTCGGTCTGTCCGTGACGACAATGTGCATCGATTTGGTCGGCATTCAGTACATCCAAAAGATCCACTACTTCGGCCGCAAGTTCAAGGGCACCGACTTTATGTCGTTGTTGAAGCGAAAGAAGATGATCCAACAGCAACTGGAGCGTGCCGGACGCAAGGGCGACACGCAGCTGCTGCAGGCCTTCATACGGCACTTGGAGGCGGAGAATGAAGAGATGTCGGTTCTGTGATTGAAGATTCATGAAAAATGGTTACAAGAAATAAAGTTGTGAAAAGTTGTTCGTTTTCAGACACAACAAAGTACAGACCTGGGAGACTGACAACGTGTTCGAGTACGCACCAACGTAAGTTCAGTGTTCTGGTTTAGTTTTTGTTTTCGTTTCTACCCGATCCGATAGAGTGTTCCTTGAAACGTGTTCCTTTTCTCAGAATCAGCACACCAAGCCTGGCGTCCAGCGCGGAAGAACGAGCAATGTGAGCAAACATTACATTTGATATTTTGCCAGATTTAATGGTTTTGACAAAAACTTTGAAAACAATTACAGGATGTACAGACGACGTCAATTCACAATGACTTCGTGGTCTCCGTCGGGTCCAGGTGAAACACAAATCGTATTTGTCATACTTTGCTGCCGTGACAGTAACCATCGCTGAATTCCTGTAGTCGTTGTCGTAAATATTATTTTTCTGCTTCAATAGCCAACCATCAACGCACATCACACTTTTAGAAAGAAGCTTCACTTCATCTCACTGTGCTTGCATTACACGTAGTGTGAATACATATCGTGCAAGTCAAAAGCTTTTCAAACCAGCACATGTATCATGGCAGGCAGCTACACCAGAACAGCTACCATAACGGCTAGGTTACCATGCAGTACCATTCTGGCGTGTAATTGAAATACTGAAGGGGCATTCATGAAGCAGTATTTAGTGACCGCGTAGCTATGTTTTAATACAGCTGTGCGTCACTAAATACTGCTTCATGAATGCCGCTTAAGCGTTTCCGAGCGCTCTGCTTTTCAAATATACGCTGTGTGGTTACCAGAATGGCATGTGGAGCCAGGCGGCCACGGTAGCGCCTGTGCAAGCCAACGCCGCACACACACGCCAATACAAATGCACCAGCTGTCACACCGTGCGTAGATCCGCCCGCCAATGCGAGCGCCGACAGCAGCCCGGCGTCGGTGCACCTCCGTTGGCGGCAGTACGCCCGTCGGCTCGCGCACCCGTCGGACTCGCTCGACCGCTGCTCGGTGTTGACGTTCGTCAGCAGCGTGCGGTCGCGTGCGTCCACGTGCGGCTCGTCAACGTTGGCGTCACGTGCCAGCGTGCACCGTCGCCGACTGATGTACGGCCGCAGGGTCTGGTACTCGCCGGCCGCCTCCGTCGTCTCATTCCAGTCGTCCGCGCCTCCGTCGCCGTGCTGCTGCACGCCCGACACTCCCTCGTCAACGCGTGAACGCCTCTACGACCAACTGGCGGCAGCGTTGGCGTCATCGCCGCCGGTGTCGCCGCCGCCTGACGTCAGCATGACGTCGCCGTGCCCGCCCGATACGCCCGAGTCGGCGCGGCAGCGTCTATTTGCGTCGTATATACCGCCGGATTCGCCGTTGTCGTTCCTGTCGGACGCGATCAGCGAGCTGCTCTCGATCGACAGTCACTCGGAGCGCATGCGCTGCCTGATGTACGGCGCGTACAACTCGGTCGCGTCGAGTCCGTCCAGTTTCGCGTCGTCCTCGCGCGACTCACTGGCCTCATACAGTAGCGTCGTCGACAGTGAAACGTCGGAGCGCGCTCGAATGCAGACGAGACAGTCGGCTCGGCCAATGACGCCGTCGTCGTTCGCGACGTCGTCCGACGTGTCGCTGTTGTCCGCCGGCAGCTCGCAGGAAGCGAGGGAACGCTTGTATGCCGACCACAGGTGGCACAGTCCGCCAGCGACGCCCGACTCGTTTCAGTACACGTTCGAGCCGGTGCTGGATCTGCTCGCCACTGGTTCGTTGCAATGTCTCCGATTATGATTTGTTTTGTTTTTTGAATTTTCACTTCTTTTTTATTTTTTTTTATTTCTGCCGAGGCACTAACATTCAGTAAGACTCTCGTATTCTTCAACACGCAACCTGTGTTTTTCTGTAGATCTAATCTAATAATGCACAGTTCGTGAACTTCGTGCGGTGGCACGGACAAACTCGACAAATCGGGTGACCGAGAAAACACCGTCAATATTTTTGGGTTTTTTCATGTGCAGCTTTTCACGTTCTGTTTATTTTTGTTGCGACCACGAGAAACTCAACAAGGGTGACGCGGCTTGTGTCACGCTTTTCACGTGCGCCCGTGTTTTGTTAGCGCTTCACCACACGAACTAACATTAGCCACACCACATACGGCCGCAACTGTTCCAAACTTTTTTCAGATGTTCACAGTAAGAACCTTGACAAAGTAGTATTGTGGATTTATTCAAACGTGTCCGAACTAAAATGACGTCATTTGGTTCAAAAACGCCCGTTTGTCAAAATACAGGCACTAAAATGTCAGGTTGGTGTGACTGATTCGACTTTCAACCATTTGTTTATGGGAAGAAATCGGCTAAACGGAAAGTCTGGTTTGCTGTGAACGGCAAGCGCATGTTTTGCGGCACATGACGTCATTTTAGTGGGGCATGTTTGAAAAAAATAGGTACCAAGGTTGCTCTTTTTCAGTTCAAATGGATATTTTCTTGACTTTGTTGCAGCGCTCGCAGCAAAGCGATCGAGACGCTTGAAATCGTGTCCTCATATCGAGCTGCCACCCAGTGTATGTCGGCGTTACAGTTATTTGTTGCTCACTCTACTCAGCAAACACATTGGTGCAGCCCCTGCTAAATCAACCTTGTTTTCAGCCAATTGGTATGGCAAACATGGAAACGTGGAATACGTTTCTGGAAATGGTCGAAAAAAGTCTTCAGCCTTATACACCGTACGTTTTGCGCATATTCAAAAGTGACGCAATACTTTTATCCAAACAACTATAAACGCCATTTCAGGTTACCAGAATTACATTTCGAAGTTGCCTCAAGTTCCGACGAAGAAGTTGAACCGCCTGCTTTGCTCAGGTAAGGAGTAACTGTAAAAATAGTTCTTTAAATTCACAAAAACTCACTTATATTCATGTGCCTACTTTTTTTGCAAACTGCACACCACACTGTCCAAATAAGAAATATTGTTTTGAAAGTTCCATTTCCTTTCGTTAAATGCTTCATGTTCTGGACTGTGGTTCAGCTGTCGATGTTTTAAAAAGTTCTGGATTTACTTCATGCTGATTGCGGCAAATCATTTTGATACATGTCTCTTCAGCTATTGCTTAATTTGTGGCATTGTTATCGAACACTCACGCTACATAGTTTCGCTGATTTAATTCACTGCGCATTTTTACAATTGTACCACACCACACGCAATGAGTCACTTTTTATATTAGCTTTTTGTATTCGCAATTGTAATTTTTCACGTATTCTAAAAAAGCTCTGGCGCTTCTTGTCACTATTGCTCACTTCATTTGGTTGAATGATGAAAATGCTAAGAAGATGGCGGCACAACAAAACCACGGCCGAGTCGTTATTCTTCGTCCTCATGGAAACAACGTGATAAAGAACGATGAATCAACTTCAGTCCAGCGTTTGAACAAAAACTGCACGTCAATTGATATGGCGTTCTATCGCTACATGCGTCTCTAATGCTGCACCATTCACAAGCAAAGCACAAGCACCACAACACACCGCACCTGGCTGCGGCGCTTCCTGCAACACGCCAAACGCCAGCCACTTCACCATGCGTTCATTCACCACAGCTGCAACTCGCACCTCATTGCCAACAATACGATGAATCAAAACCGTTCAGTGTACTGTATGTTTCTTTGAACCTGTCACAATTTTAGGCAAAATACAGAGCCCGCGAAAGTAGAAAAAAGGGGATCGAGTCAGAAAAACGACATAATTCGCCGCAAATGGGGTCTTTCAGTCAGTCAGTCAGTTTTATTCTGCAGTGCACAAACGGCATAATACCAGAGAAATGTAAGACACCATGAGTAGGCAAGCCAAAAATTGCCCGGGTTGCCGACCAGAACGCAATTCCCAATCAGTTTTCTTTCATTCAAAACACTCGCGCCGGCTCTGTACTCTGCCAAAAAGTGTCCGGTTTAACGAACTCCACTGTACAGCCTGCTGCCGTCCGAGTTCCCGATCACGCCGTCGCCGGTCGAGGGCAGCCCTCTGTTCGGCGGTCTGTTCGAGTTGCTCAACGTCGCCAATCTGCCGTCGATTCAATCGCCCGCCTCCGAGGTGTCCATCACGACGACGACCTCGACCACGACCAGCACGGCGTCGTCGCCGGCCGCATCGCTGGTGATCGACGAAGAGTTGCTGCAGGTGCACTCCGTCCACCAGGACACCATTCACACCGAGGCGGCCTTGGAGTCGCTGATGAACGCGCCTGATGCGCAGCGGTCGAGCGAACTGCCGGAGCAGTTGGTCGCCGACAACTACGTGTTCGTGATTGACGGCGCGCACGTCACCACGGAGGACATCACGAACGACGACGACGCCTTCTGGAAGCACACTGGTCGGCCGACGCGCTACTTCTATTCGGACGATCTGCGCAAATTCAAACGCGTGAACGTGGTGACCGCGAATGGCTGCATCATCAGCGCCAAGTTGACCGGTTTGGCGGCGACGCCGTCGCCGTCGAAGCCGCCGAAGTCTCCGATGGGCGGCGAGAAATCGCCGCGTTTCTCAGCGAAACACGCCACTACAGGCGGCGAACCGGTGACGCCGAAACTCTCCGTTGTTTCCAATCGATCGACCAGCACAGCGTCGAACTCACTGACCACTACAGGCGACCACCCCAGCAGCACCAACGACCATTCGCCATCACCGCGCAGCCGTAGCACCGCCGCATTCGCGAAGTCACCTAGCGCTCAGCGGATGCAGCGTGTGCGTCGCAAGATCGGACTCGTCACCAGCGCCAATCGACTGCAGGCCGCGAAACAGCAGCAGTCGCAGCGAAAAATAATAACAACAACAACAACAACAACAACGTCGCCCATCACAGCGGACGCACGCTCCTGTGAACTGCCGCTGGAGTCGATCTACAAGGTCACACGGTTCTACTCGTTCTGGCGGTCGTGCACCAGTTTCCATCGGATCGTCACCGTGATCGCGCCGAGTGACGCCGACCGTCAGAGCGACTTCCAGCCGCGTCTGTTCGTGCAGTACCTCTGGCGCAATCCGAAGCCGCACGAGAAGGCGATCGTGGCGCGCGACTTCGACCCTCGCAAACAGCATCTGCTCAAGTATTTGCAGAAGAACAAATGCGCGGCGAATGCGCAACAGCAACGAGACGAGCCGGAGAAGAACGCTGGGGGCAAGTGAGATGAGCACGAGGACGCTGTCTCTCGTGGCCAATGACCCCCGGTCAAAGACGGCCGTTTGAGCGACATACATACCCATCAATCCAGGACGATATATGCGTGATTCGAAATGATGTCATTTATGTGTTTTTAAAATTTGGTTTTATTATGCCAAACTGGTTGTAATGCTTCAATACTAACGTATTGATCTCAAGCTTTTGATTCTGTTATACTAAGCTGACATTGATTTTTTGTACATTTCGTCTTCGCCGTTCATGTTTTGCTCTGGTTTTCTTGACCATATTGGTTTCTTTCGTTTCAGATTGTTATAACTGGAGTGAATTTTTTATGGTCAAAAACGTACAAATGATGATTCAAGCCTACACATTTGAAACAATACAGCAGAGGAAGGTTGTGTGTGCGTAATCCACTGTGTGGTTTTCAAATCTCATGTTGTCGGAACTTGGTTTTTTATAAAGGTACAAAAAATCTCATGAAAGCAAGGTTAGATAAACCTAATTACCGGTATGCAGCCCTGCTTATTGTTCCATTTTTGATGTAAAATATTTCTTTGTGATTTTCTCTTAATATTGAAACTGTAT
The DNA here is from genome assembly GCA_030248135.1 of Theristus sp. LFF4_11. Taxonomy (NCBI): domain Eukaryota; kingdom Metazoa; phylum Nematoda; class Chromadorea; order Monhysterida; family Xyalidae; genus Theristus; species Theristus sp. LFF4_11. Next base: position 39,463 of record JASANC010002070.1, read on the forward strand.
TGTTTGAATATGTAAAATTCAAAAATACGGCAATTTTTGTCACCACACAGTTGCAATCAATAACTCGAGACATACCGTGCACTTTACTTTGCAGTCCCCCAGCGTCGCTTAGCGCCACACCGTACTCCGTGTCAACCGAGTCTTTGTTTGAGTTGCCGGTTGCCGACGAAGAAGAGGAGATCATAATGTGTGACGTAAGTTGGTGGATTGGTTGGTGTTTATTATTCACTCAGAGGCACTGATTTTATTTTGTTTTGGAGGTTTGAAGTAAGGAAAATGCTCGAAGCGCAATTCTGTGAAACACATTGTGCGAAGACACACATCGTGGGCCTGTGTCGTTTATTTTCAAAGAAGTGTGTTTTTAGCGACATTTTGAGACACCGCTTAGACAAGCTAAAAAAAGATGACACGATCATCAAAAAAGTTGCGGTTCTTTCCAAAAACGCAGGACGCCGTCGTGTACGAGTCGTGCACGAAAGCGAAGGACACGGAGCAGGCGCTTGGTGACGTCATCCACTGCCCGGAGCGTTTCCTCGTCAAGCACGCGCCCCAACTGGTCACGAAGAACTATTGTTTCGTTGTCGAGGGCGAGGTGAACGAAAGCCAGAAGGAGAAGGACCTGGACGAACAGTGGTGGAAGCCGACTGGAAAGGCGGTCAAGTACTACTGGTCGAAGGACTTGTCGACGTTTTTCTCGGTGCGAAAACGCATTATTACCGATTATGTTTTTTTGTTGTGCGTTTTTACTTTGCTTTCCCTCGTTATTGCTTCAAATTCTAACCGATATAGTTCCCGAATATGAGTCAATGACAGCAAGGGACAACGTACTATGACCTATTTTTTAAACGTGTCCCACTGAAATGACGTCATGTGCCGCGAAACATGCGCTTGTCGTTCACAGCAAACCAGACTTTCCGTTTAGCCGGTTTCTTCTCGCAAACAAATGATGAATGTCGAATCGGTCACATCATACTGACATTTTAGTGCATGTACTTTGACAAACGGGCGTTTTTAAAACAAATGACGTCATTTTAGTCCGGACACGTTTGAATAAATCCACAATACATGGGTTCCCGAATAATTGGGTCTCCGTGCCACCATGCTGTTCCTACAGTTCCTGAGTTTCGTGCTTTTTGCGAAATAAAACGAATTAATGAAAAATGAATGAAAAAAACGGCGCATCAACGATGAGAATGCCGCACTCAGGTGACGGTCGTCACGAGTCGTGGCAAAATCATCGCCGCTCAAGCTCGTCGTCCACCACCGCCGTCCGGATCCGGTGGCGGTAGAGGAGGCCGCGGGGTGGCCAGGCGACGCAACGTGCGCCCGATACAGGTGCCTCTGACGGAAGTGTTCATGGTGAGCCGGGTCTGGTTGCTGTTGTTGGCGATGTTTTTAGTCAGGGCTAACCCAGAAAAGCCTACGGAACGCCGTCGAGTCAGGTGACCATCAAATTTTTTATTGTTACTAAGTGCCTATACACTTCTCGGTGGGGCCGCACGAACAGTCCATAGTCTAACGCCAGTACTACCAGGCCACAAAGCTGATCTAACGTTTTTTACCGTTTTGCGAATAAGCTGTGCGTTTCCATTAACGCCAGTATAAAAACATGGCAGGGACGATTTGCATTTTGCAACTGGAAACGAGCATTTTCAGGTGAGTCGCTTCTACAGCTGTTGGCGGACGTGCGCGTACTTCCATCGAATCATCAGCGTCGTTCAGCCGCTTGAACTCGGTTGGATGTGTCGTTTGCATTTCGGTTTTACTGATCCACAAAAAATACAATGTACAGTCGACTTTAAACTTGTGTGGGCAATCTGAGCAGGCATTGCTGCGGAGGCGGAGTGTCTGTCATGCACGGGACCACCAAGCAACCAATCAACTTATCACGTGTTTCCAGAAGGCGAACACGTGCTCGGCTTCAAGCGGCGCTGTTTCGTGCAGTACCTCTGGCGTGGCGCCAAGGAGGACGACAAGCAACGCGTCGAGCACGAATACTACCAGATGATGCGCAAGAAGACGCCGCACCACCACTCGTTGGCGTCTTCGTCGACGCTGTTGCACCTGCAGAGCGTCAACAGTAAGAGCGACTCACCGACGCAACAGCGCGCGTCCACGACCACGTCCAAGTCAACGTCGAGCGCCGATCGACGCGCGACGTTCAGCTCAACGACGACCTCGTCGGCGAACAACACACCGCCGTCGACGGCGGCGGCGTCGCGTGCCGGCTCGCGCTCGGGCAGCATTGCCAGGAGTCGCTCGAAACAGGACAACTTGGCGCGCGTCATGGGCGCCATGCAGCGTGCCAGCAGTAGCATGGCCATCGATCGCACCGGCACGTCGACGCACGCGCGCGAGACGCCGAAGTGGAGATGATGACGCTGTGATGGCGCTGGTCGATAGCTTTTGAAAAAAAACATTGATGTGATTAACGAAACAGCGTTTACTCGAACTGCAAATCGACTGGAACATCCAGCGTACTGGAGATGCCCGGATTAGTTGCACGCAATTCTCTGTGTTCAACTATTCAACACTCTGCAGGTGTACATGTTTGACGTTGAAATGTCAGCAATCTGAAGCTGGTTTGCCGGCTCTTACATCCGCATGCAGTTGTACTTATAAATGAACCAGTGCACCACTGTTTACTACTGTGTTGTTTCACTTCTCGATGGATAAAAAAACATCAGCAAATGTGAATTTCTGCGGCTGGAGTATCGCGAGAGTGGGTCTTTCATAAAGCAGTTTCCGGTTCTTAACAAACATTCTCACATGTTTTTATGCGAACGGACATGGTTTAAGCGGCATAAACCACCAACTTTCGCGGCCAAAGTCAACAGGCGCACTAAACGAAGAACAGGTCATTGCCAGGCAGTATATAAAGAGAGCTGACAGATCGTAATTTCATTCCACATACACACGAATCATCGAATCGTCGATGCTAACGACGTACCGAAGTAGTATTATGTTTCGCTGGCCGAAAGACACACGAGTTTGCATGCAAAACTGCGCTATGTACATTGTATTAAGGGTTTTTTTCGATGAAAACCAACTTCTTGATTGTGTAAGTTTGGATGAGTAACTCTGAATCACAACACACGGATTGTGACTCAAAGACTGGTATAGGTTTCCTAACTTCATGTATTCAGAGACATCTCACACAGAAAAAAGCGTGGTCGACTCACACTGTTCTGCGCAAGAAAGAGCTTCAGAATGAAGATAACTGTGACTTGGTGCTTTTCCCTCTGTTCTGATGCTGCTGTCAGCTCTCAGCTCCATAACAGCCAGATTTCGCCCCCAGTGCACAAGCTCTGTGTTGCTTGACGAGTGCGCGCGTGTGTGGTTGGCTTCCAAAAGCGTTTCAATCATTTCGAAGCAACACGCACACCATTCACGTGGCCACTGAATAAAATGAATTCTGTATTTTCTTTGCTTATTCACATGCTCACGCCGCAATGGTTAAGCGGGCAAGCAAGACGCAGTTTGTTGCTCATCTGTTTACTGGGACCCGTAATGTCCCGGCGGGGCTCTTGACTCGAACGCACACGATTTCGTGCCTGTGTTGTTCTTTTGATCGAACTGTACTGAATATTCAGTGTACGTTGTTAGTGAAAAAACGGAGCGCTTCAGCTACATAGTTTGTTTAACCTTGTTTCAGCTATGTATACGAATCCCTTTTATGTCCAGACAATGTTTTAGCGACGGTAATTTTCTGATTTATATTCTCCATTTGCTCAGTTTCGAATGTAATGCTGCACCGGTACATTCTGTGAACGGGAATTAATTTCAGTCTTTCAAAGAAAGTGTATTTGATTACGATAAGCAATTTCCGTTTTTCATCATTTCATTACGGCGGATTGGTTTCTGCGCGTATGCAACAAGTGCAACAGCATGTCACTGATAGAAACAACCTCATTTGACAGTGCCGCGTTCAGTGTTTTTGAGAAACAGTAAAAACTATAAAACTATTGAAACAGGGTCTTTTTGCAGTTACATGCATCCTTTTCGTTAAGTTAGCAAAGAAAAACCATTAATTTTGCAAAATAGTTTACTTCTTGTCAGCAGACTGGTTTTCATGTTTATTCCGGGTCGATTTCTGCTAACAAAATGTGACATTCAAGGCAATCGAGAAGTTACTAGACATACACTATGTAAACAACGTAATATGTTGCAAAATATACGTCTGCCGCTTGATATGTTCTGATTTGGATCAGATTTCGAACCACCGCAACTTTCTCTGGTGCTTCCCATGCTCTCGCTTTTAATATGCCCTATTACAGTTTTTTGCGCTATTTTACCGCCGCATTGAACATCAAAGTTACTTGTCTATTGCAAAACTACATCCACAGAGGTTGCATGATGTAGTTGCTGCCGGTGGTGCATTTAGAATATATGTATGACCTATTTTTTTAAACGTGTCTCACTGAAATGACGTCATGTGCCGTCAAATGTGCGCTTGCCGTTCACTGCAAACCAGATTTTCCGTTTAGCGGATTGCTTCCCGTAAACAAATGGTGAATGTCGAATCAGTCACGCCAAACTGACATTTTAGTGCCTGTACTTTGACAAACGGCGTTTTTAAAGCAAATAACGTCATTTTAGTCCGGACACGTTTGAATAAATCCACAATACCAATGCAGCCCTGCTCAGGCTGGCTATTTGTTTTCGTTTTTTTTGTTCATGAATGGAAAAGAATCACCGCGCTAAAAGCTAAACGTCACTGTGATACGCAGGAAAACTAAAATGCACATGCAAAAACCCGTGCACTAATTGATTCAAATACATTTAAATTTTCAGAAACAGAAAAAACCGGCTTCATCTCAAAAGAAACAAAGAATGTTCTTTTTGCTTAACAAAAAAAATCAAAATTAACAGAAAAACAAAAAGACTAAAATTTAAAAAAAACACTTCACAATAGTTCTCAGTCCCCGACGGGTCCAAAATGATTTGAAAACACATGGGAAACGACGTGTTGAACAACTTTTGAATGTTTTCATAAACATGTTCTCATTTGCATGTTAACTCCTTCACGGTTACCTTACCACCACCACAGTCTACTGACGTCATGTGCCATTTTAGCAGCTAATTATTGTCAAAGACTAGTTTGAAAGGTATCGTCTAACGTGTTTCTATAATTAGAAGCAACCGGCGAATATTTTACATTGTATACGAATACAACACATTGTATGATCCTATCAGATTTCGTATCAAGTTGCGTTGAAAATGTAAGCCATCTTTGCATTAAAATTCGGACAACTTTATGTGTAATGTGCTGTGCCAATTGAGACCAAAAGTAAGACTGACGTAGTAGTTTCAGGTTACAATGCTGCGCAATATGTTTCTCAGCTCAAGACGCTAAATTGCAATACTGACATCACTATCAATCCACAATCCTCTTTCACGATCAAAGTGACGTACATAAAGAAGACAAGTAATGACGTACAAACTGAGCGGCAAATCATCACGATTCCAATGGCTGGAACACCCGTGAGACATCCTTAAAAACTACAATCAAGGTCGTTTTATTTCTGGTGACGCAAGAAAGCAGGAACAGGCATCACAATCCGAGTATACGATCGTCTCGAGGCAGCTTTCGCAACACACACACACACACACACACACACATTGCGTGTCTTACTAGTGTGAGCGTCATCCTCACGGCACTGATGTTTGTTGATGCCGCTCAATGTTATGTGCAACCGTTTGGCGTCGTTGCTTGTGACGCACGTGAAAACTCCCACAGTCGTATGATGTATGAACAAGTATACATCGATGCAGCGCATGTACGCAATGACCTCTTAAAAAGCGTCTTCATGAACGCACGCAAACGCGCGCACATGTGTGAGGTCTCATTATTTAGTTTTTTTTGCATTGATATCCTGTATGTCTGTGAACAATGTGCCACAAACAACCGACATGTGCACACACACACACCGCCTGTCCGATGCAATAAAAAGAGATTTGTTCGCGCCCTGTAGCATGGCATCACGTTTTTTTTAACGCGACGAAAAACAACCAACTGTAACGGAATTGCAAATGAACTTTGTCGTTTGCAAGCAGACACAAGCAGATTTGGCGTTTTCATGGTCATTTCACTCATTCAAACCGTACCAAACAAAAGTTTCGTTGAAGTCGTCTACAGATATCAACTATAGAATCTTTCTCTCAATTTTCTACGAGCTGTCCATTTTCCTGTCCGGGTTTTGGCGCAGTTTAATTCGTGCTACATTGTATAGAGCTTCTCATTCAACCGACCAGAATCTTTTGTATGTGCACGATCATAAAAAAACGGACCGGTTCAATTTATCTGGCGTGCTTGATCAAAATTTTTCTCCGCCTTAAGACCGCAGCTTGCGTCTGAAGATTGAGTGCAAATAGAAAATCAGGCCGTGATATATGTCTGTCGTTTTGTCTTGTTTTCGATTGAATACACTGCAGTTTTGTGAAATTTCTCCAGACACTCTTACTTTACGCGCCCTCCAAACGTGACTTTTTGAATCCAGCCCCCCATACACTTAACGTTGCATCGACGAAACATAAAGCATGTCTATTTAAAGCATTAGATTCTTATGAACATTGCGCAGCATACAGAACATCAAATATGTGGGGCGCAAGTTTTATTGAGATTTGCGCAAGCGCATAACCGCAGTCCATTTCCTGTTGACACGCGTTTGCAGGGCTTGTGCGACAAAATCACAGGAAATACAAGCGGATTATGGTTGAAAATGTTTGGCAGTGGTCCACACCACCTGACTGAAGGCTTGTATTCATCTTGTTTATTGATTTCGCCTGAGTGGGTGTAAGTAAACTACAAGTTGAGCCACGCTATTTGTTTATTTAGACCACGATTAAAGTATTATTTATTTATTTGGTCGTGAGGATCAAGATAATCTGCTTGTGCTGGCTGAACTACTGCTGATACTCTTATTCATTTATTAACGGAATGCAGCAGATACACATGCAGCACGTACATGTACGGAACATACTTCGTGTGTCGTGCGCGCGCATTTTATCAAGAATCACTTCCGCAGCCAACGTTCGATATTTCGATGATCTCAAAGTAAGATGCCATTTTACTATTAGCACTTTCCACTGCGTTCGACACCAAGCATGAAGACAATGTCTAGCGCGATGCAGCGCATGTTTGCGCCGTCTGCGTCGCCGAAACCGGCGGAGCGTCCGCGAACGATCAACCTGCTGCACGCGTCTGCGAAGCACTCGCTCAGCGAGCAGCACCATCGCTCGGCGACGCAGATCATTTTCAGCGAGCTCGATCGAAACAATGCCGACGGTCACCGGCAGGCGGCCGCAGACGATCAGTCGATTGCGGACAACGATCGACGGAACTCGTTGCCGGCGATCTTCGTTGAGGATTCCTCGTTCGCTGACAACAATCAGATTGCGTCAACCATGATCGAACTGGCACAGACCGCCAAAACTGGCGACTTGAGTCCGACAACTGACGACATAGAGGACACGACAGCGCCAGGCGACGGCCACTACCGCAGCCGTCATCGTCACTCGCATTCACCAGTCCGTCTGTCGCCGACGATGGCCGCACTGCCCGAGCACGAGTCGTTGGCTTTGAGCGCCTCGACGTCGAACATCCCCAGCATTCTCTCGGACGATTCGCCGACCGTGCGCCCGTCGTCCTATCGTGACCGGGTGTTCTCGTTCGCGGCGCGACCGAACAAGAAGGAACTGTCAAAGTTACAGTGAGTTTATGAATGGGCCGCTTTGTGCGCGAGCTAAGGTGGCATTTGTGAATTTTGTGCAGCAGTGAGATAGCGTTGGGTTGATATTCATGAATGCAAAATGGAGTCGCTTCGTTCTAGCATGGTTTTGCGGCACTGTTGCTGCCGCTTAGAGTTTTTCACGAGGTTTTTAGTTTTTAAGAGTTTACTCGCTTTGCATCACCGAATACTACAGGGTGGGCCAAAAAAAGGTTCCATTTTCAAACTGCTGTCACTGGCTGGTATTTCAATATTATGAGCTGAAATTTTCAGCATTGATAAAACATGTGATGCCATTTTTCTGACAAAATTTTTATCCAGTTTGGTCAAGTAGATTCAGTTTTACAGCACAATGTTTAAAAATTCCCAAATTTTCAAAAAAACGGATTTTTAACCAAGAATTTAACAACGAATCATTGCTCATAGACATCCAAATCATCATCAAGGTTTGTCGTTCGGCAGCGGCTGGATGGAATTTTAAGCGAAACTGGCGAGTCACTGCAGAAAAACTTTCAGATTGCTCCCACCAGATAGCACACCAGACCCGTTGTTCTGCTGTCCACTTAACCATGACGAAACTGCAGAAAACTGAAACTGAAACACTGTTTTTATTCAAACCGTAGAAAAACTTTTCAAAAGAAACAAATTAACAGACAGAGCAACACAGAAAACAAAAAAAAATCAACTGAACAATTCTTTCTGTCGCAGTCGCATGGCTGCTGACTCGAGTCCGTTGTGAAACATCAGAATTTCGCTCGAGGTGCTCAAATGCAATTCAAGTGTGAGACCTTTCCACTCTGAGCGCATGATTTGAACTATCACGGGTATCCAAAAAGACCAATTTGTCACCTTCGCAACAGTTTCAAAATTGAATCACGCATCTTGATACAAATTTTTTCTTGCACTCATTTCAGTCAATGTGTTGATTTTTCGAGCTTTTTAGAAAATCTGCCACAGTGAGCGCTAGGAATTATATATCGGAAAAAAAATTTTGTCAGTAAAATGGCAACACATGTTTTATCAGTGCTGAAAATTTCAGCTCATAATATTAAAACACCAGCCAGTGACAGCAGTTTGAAAATGGAACCTTTTTTTGGCCCACCCTGTATTATCTCACGAATAATAGCATTTATGTATTGTGGATTTATTCAAACGTGTCCGGACTAAAATGACGTCATTTGCTTTAAAAGCGCCCGTTTGTCAAAAATACAGGCACTAAATTTGGTATTCATCATTCATTCATTCACCCAGTAGACCGGTCACATCAGAGAACTTCGTTCTGTTGTCTGTTAACATGCAACTTGTGGAGTGAAATACTGAGTTTGGGCTATCAGAGTACGGTAACGATTATTTTGGGTCTTGACACGATGTTCCCTGATCATCAAGCATTAGCTCTGAAACCCAACTATTGTACCCTTGGGACAGATTTTGTCTCAATTTTTCTTGATAAAGGCTTGCGAAGCCTTAGGCACTTACAGAATTGTGTTGCCAACATAAAGGAGCTGTGCAATAAGAAAATTACGTCTCACACCGGAGCAATGAAGAAGTTCTGTAGGTGTCCTAAGGCTTCGCAAGCCTTAACTGGAGAAAATCGTGGTGTCATTGTGAGATAGTGTCAAGATGCCACAGATGACTTGACACAATAATTACCGTTCTTCATGGTTGTAATATTCAATGGGTTCAATGTTGAATTTAAAAATTCAGTGGGTAAATTCAGTACTTGACTGTGTTTCATGCTTTAAGACACATTTCATTAAAAATCCTTGACAATCAGGAAAGATCGTGTCGAGACCCAAAGTGGTCGTTACAGTACTCCGTTAGCCTAAACTTTTATTAGTTCACATTACAAGTGGTCTCTGTGTTAACAGACGATTAACAGACAAGTTCTCGGGTGTGACCGGTCTACTGGGTGACCGGTCTGCTGGGTGACCGGTCTGCTGGATGAATACCCTAAATTTTCAGTTTGGTGTGACTGATTCGACATTTACCCATTTGCTTACGGAAAGAAATCGGCTAAACGGAAAGTCTGGTTTGCTGTGAACGACAAGCGCATGTTTTGCGGCGCATGACGTCATTTCAGTGGGACACGTTAAAAAAATAGGTCATAGTAAAACAAAACACATGTAAACAGAACCCATCGACATTACTATAGATGTGTTGTTCATTGATTCACCGTTTCGCAGACAATCGGCCAGCCACTGGGCAAAGGACGAATGGTGTCCTGCGTTCATGCGCGCTCACGCGAGCAGCCGATCGGAGCGGTCGCGTTCGATGCTGCCCACAGGCATCAGTCTCGCCGAGCGTCAGTTCCTCAGTTCACCGTGCAGCAGTGCGTACCAACGACTCCGGTCGTACGAGGTGCGCGACGGGAAACTCGTCGATCTCGGACACTGCTATCGGCCGAAGTCGTCCATTGTTGGTCAGCAACAGCAGCGGCAGCGGCAGATGATTGGCGTGACACAACTGTGCGATCACCATTGCTCGTCGAGTTCAGAGCAGTCCGTCTCCGGACACCACCACCACCGTCACCAGCAGCATTTGACCGTGACCGAAGCGGCCGCGTCGTCGTTGTCCGCTGGCAGTCTCACCACCACCACGGCCGTTCCGCCACAACGGCAGACTTCATTGTTGCACGTGCAGCCTGCAGGTTGGAATAATAAAATTGTGAAAAATTAAAGAACATGCAGTCGCTTTAAAGTTTTCGAGACGAGAACCGCTTTGGGAACGATTTACAAGGTTTGCGTTGTGGAACGATGGGAAAAAAATTTTTGAGTGCGAGACAGGCCTTTCGATCTATTGTTGACTATTCAATATTCAACCGAAACAACAAAAAACCAACATTGCAACATTTTTTCAACACTTTTCCGCTAAAAGAACCGCGTGAAATAATGCACACATGAACAGCCACGCTAAATACAACGCGTTTCTATCCGTTCAAAAACCAATCATTAAAATAGTAGATGAGCATCCTGAGTGGGCGAGCGTTAAACAAAGCGTTTAGTCAATCACAGTTCCACAAAGGCCAATCATTTGATACAAGAGTTTATTTGATGGCACTGTTATATCGTTAGTAAAAACCAATGTAGCAATGCTAAGGCGCATTCATGAAGTAGTATTTGGTGACGCGTAGCTGTGTTAAAACACAGCGCTGCTTCTAAATACAAAATACTCTTCACAAATGCGCCTGAAGTCACTTCGGTCATTTCGTTTCAACTTCATGTTATTATTACACCAGCCTGCACAAGCCGTGACGACGTGAATGGCCGTCGTTCAACGTGCCCGGACATTTGGCTGAACAAGGCGGAGTCGTTCGCGGCGTTGGACGTGGTGCGGTGCAACGTTTGGATGCTCGGCAGCTGCGGCGTGGGCAAGACGACCATCGCACAGCAGTTGCTGGCTGAGGCGGGCGAGCCGGAGGGCGACGTTGAAGATGAAGGTTCGCGACAAAGTTGGCTGTACAAATAATATGTCGAGGAGCATTCACGAAGCAGTAATTAATGACTGCGTAACACAGCAACGCGTCACTAAATACTGCCTCATGAATGGCGCTTTGTGATGAGTGATGACTACAGTCGAACTCTAAATTATAGGCAATCAGCTGATTGGTTGGTGTGATCTCACGTGATGCATGCTTTCTATGCAGGACAGGCTCTGCCTCCACAACAACGCCTGCACAGAACACATTCATCAAGTGATCACCAATCAATCAGCTGATTGCCTAAAATAGAGTTCGCCTGTGTAGGACTTTGTGAGGAAAACGTTTTTCAGATTCCGCCGCATAGGATTTTGTGAAGAAAAAACGGTTCTTTCAGAAGTCGTCATGCCTTTATCAGCGACGTTCTTGCTGGACAAACGCGAAGTGCAACTGATTGTGGACATACCGGACGACCAGGTGACCGCATCACTCACAACTCCATACAAGCATTTTTTTCATTTCTTTGGATATAGCTTTTCATATGCCTTCCGCAACCGGTTTCAGACATCAGAAGTTACTAAACCTTCGGCAGCTTTTAAGCTTAAAAGGCCCGTTTATACCAGATGTACGCGCAAACGGCACGGCACCAGGTCGGGGGGGGGGGTACAATTCCGGCCCGCTAATTCCGGCCTGAAGAGTTCCGGCCCGCTCATTCCGCCCCGAAGAATTCCGACCGGAAAAATTCCGGCCCGAAGATTCTGCTGGTCCGGAGAATTCCGGCCCGATGAATTTTCGCCAGCACATATTTAAAAAAAGGGTCGTGTGGTATTGACAAACCCCAATCGTTTATATTTTTCTTTCATTCAAATTTCGCGCGCTCCTTGCATCCTGAAAAAATACGCCATGTTTACTCGGCTATTCCGTTTAATTAGGAAGTCAGGAATAGGTCAGGGGACCGCAGCTTGTGTTCAGCACGAAGCATGACCGAAAAAATCATTTTTTTTAAATTCTTGCAACGATGAGACCCGATCCACGAAGTCCTCCGCCCTGCTAAGCGGAAGCGATACCGCTGCGCCATGGCTGCAATGAGAAAAAACGCGTTAAAAAAAGTTGCTCACACAAGCCGTCTTTTAGGCGGATTTAGAAACATTAACTCTCTGAACAGTGCCATTATAGAAATGCGTGAAACACGAGCGAAAAATCGATGAGTTAGTTGGCATACATTCCACGTAATGAAGGGGTGGTAAAGAACAAAATCCCAGAATGCACACCACTGTACTGCAAAAATCGATAACAAGTGTTATGAGAGCCAGAAATGCCCTTGCCACGACAGGAGACCGTCTCAAAGCCGTTTTCTGTTCGGGAAACACGCCCCAAAGCCCCGTGTCGATGGCTCACCTCAGTTAGGCTGTCAAATTTCTTGATTTCACCTTTTCCAGACTCTGGCGCAACTGGTGAAACGTGCGAACGATGACGGTCATCAAAACGATGAGTCAGCGAAAACCGAGAGCCAAAAAGCTGACCACCACCACAACAACCACAACACCAACAACAACACCACCACCAACAACAACAACAACAACAACAACAACCACCACCACAACACCAACAGCAACAGCAACGCGCCACATTGCTCGCACAGTGTGACGCCGTCACCCTCGCCGATCGGCTGGTCTTCGGCCACGTTCAACGTGTTCGCCATCGTGTACGACATCACACGGCGGGACTCGTTCAAAGCGGCTCGCGCGCTGCTGGCGACGTTGCGCGGCGGCGAACAGACGGACGACTCGAAGGCGAAGGAGGGCCCGTGTGCGCGCATGCTGCGTCGCTGGAGCAAGAGTCACCACAAGTCCGGCGTCGTGCTCGTTGGCAACAAGATCGACCTGCAGCGGCTGCGTCGCGTCAAGAAATCAGGTGCGGTTCGGAAGGCGGTCAGCAATCAATCAATCTCTCTGAAAACGGCCGTTACAAAGGCCAAGTCTAAGTAACGAGAGTGCACTCACGCACCCGCATGCTGTAATACACGGTGTGCGTGCCTGTGTGTTTGTTTGTGACTGCGCCTGTGATTGTATCTGCAGTGTGTTTATGTGAAAAAAGACTCTTGTAATTTCCTTTGAGTGCACGAGTTTGTGCATGTAAATCAATTAGCGCACGAACATGTGCATCAACATGTGCATTATTTTTTACGTGATTGAAACATTCATTCGAACGTCTTCAAACCAATACAGCAGCTTCAAACAATCTATACTGTCTATAACTCTGTCTGTTTCCAACCAGCCGATCGGTTACCGACCACGTGCTGCACGCATTCTGTGCAGTCATTGCTGTAGAGCCGGAGTTTCGGCTTGCACCGAATACACGCATCATATCACCCACCAATCAGCCAATATGTTGTGGACTTCACATTGTTTATCAATAAACTGTACATTGCTTTCAGAAGGCACCGAACTCGCCGACCAGTTCGGCTGCGGCCACTTCGTCGAGACGTCTGCCAGTCTCGGCTTGCACGTCGAGACGCTGCTGCAGATGATACTCACCGAGATACACAAGCAGAACGTCGAAACGTTCGGGCGTCCGTCGCATCAGCAGCACATCAACCGTTCCCCGTCGCCACTGTCCGATGGTCATCATCTGCACACGCATCAACCGGCGGTCTTAGACTCGTCCGCCCAGTGGCTGCACGCGATCGCGCATCGCTCCGGCCGGCTGGCGAAGTCTGCAGAGAATCTGCTGTCGAAGTTCGCGAAACACTTCGACGAGGCGTCGCATCTGGTCGCCAGATGATGGCCGCGGCGGCGATATTGATGGCGGCACATTTCGTCACGATTGTATTTTGCCGCATTTTGGACTGATTTGCCGATCTGATTTTGCCGGGGGAGTTTGGACCGGGGGAGAATGTATAAAAAATACGCACAATGTATCACGGTCACCACCATCTGTGTTCTGGTTCAGACTGTCACCACTATCACGCTCCATGACTCTCGGAACAAAAGCCCATGATGAACAGTTTTACGCAAAACAAGGCGAGTCTCGTTATACCGCAACACTGATGTGATGAATTTTTCACTATTTGTCTTATTCGATGATCTCATTGCTAATATTTTTCAATGTTATGTTTCGATTCTGTTTATTAGTGTACATTGGTTTTGGCAGACAGAACACCATCGACGTGTCAACTTTTTTATTGTTGAATAATTTTCCTTGCAAAAAACTCTCGCACAAACGAACAAAAAAATTCGGTTTCCGGAACCGGTGCGTGAACAAATAAATAAAAAAAATTTCGTTGCGAAAACCGATACACCGAGATAAAACCAATAACCACCAAACTATGTACGACACATGTCAAGAACAAAACACCACATGTCCGCTTGTGTTTTTCCACGAGTGTCAGTCGCTAAATGAATTCTTTGCTTGTTCCCGTGTATCAATGGCGCAATTTTCTTGCGAAATCTAAAACACCGGATATACCGTGTAACTAGCGGCTGCGGCACAATTAGGCTTTTGTTAAGACTTACGCGCTCTGTGTGGCTCATAAACTTGGCATGGAGCGTATGGAGAGCCAAGCTACTGGTTTAGGTTCAAGCCAGCGCCTGTGCGCTGTGTCCAATACTGCTAACTTTTGCATGTTTTCCGCTCAGAAACGAACCGAAAGGTTCTATGACCCGCCTCTGCGGTTGCTTGCGCCACCGTTTCAGTGCTGCTTTCGTTTCTTAGACGCCATTGTAGTCGTTTGAAAGCGCAGTGGAACACTTGAAATTTTCAAAGTTTCGCTCTCACACTACACTGGCTAGTGAAAGTTAGTACACTGGTGACGTTGGTAAAATGAGGCTGCGTTCTCGCTACTGCAGCACAGTGGAAAAACAAATTGAATTTCAAAAGTAACAACGTCAACCAATGGCAATGCAGCAAACAGTTTTCTGGCAGAAGTTCATACAATCGTTCCGTCGGCTATTGTAGTCAGGTGTTTTTTATCGCCAAAAAAATAATGTATGATAAGATAAATATTTACACATTCTGTGCGCCAGTAAACATTTTATAACCAACTGAATTAAGCCTCCGAAAGTTTTTTATTGTCGGTTGTCTGGCCGAAGCCACTCTTCACGGCTGAACTGATCCAGTTTTGTTGGAGTGCGAAGCAAGAAAAACAAATCACGAGAATGAAAGTTGAAAAAGTTCTGAAAAACACAGTTTTTCGATTTTCTGAAACAGCCGCAAGCAGCTGCGTTTCGTTCGACCCATTTAAATTTACAAAATAAAATGTGACATTTAAGGCGCATTCATGAAGCCGTATTTCATGACGCGTAGCTGGGTTAAAACATAAGCTGCGCGGTCACAAAATACTGCCTCATGAATGCCCCTTTATTTTATTGGTTCTGGCTTTTGTGAAATTTCTTCCATGATTCGACTGCCACCATGCAAAATGTTCATTGTCATTTTGACCCCCGACCGAGCATTTTGTGCATTAATGTGCATATTTGCCGAAATTTACGCATTCGCTCCTTTGTACTGCAGTTTTGTTTGCACACGAGCATTTTACTAATGACATGGTCTATCTCAAGCAAGTACCAGTGAGCTTTTATCACATTTATTTTGAATTGTTATTCTTCAGCACATCGAAGACTATTAGCATGCAAACAACGATGATCCAGGATCGACCAATAC
Organism: Theristus sp. LFF4_11; assembly: GCA_030248135.1. Lineage (NCBI taxonomy): Eukaryota > Metazoa > Nematoda > Chromadorea > Monhysterida > Xyalidae > Theristus > Theristus sp. LFF4_11. The sequence continues at coordinate 55,270 of JASANC010002070.1, forward strand.
GCAGTTCGCTTTCTGCTGGAATTATGACGAAGTTTTGTTTATTGCCAAAGCAAACCAATAATGTTATTGTTACAGAATGCTTGTTGTCAACAATAGAACGTTGCTTTTGGAACTTCGGCCAGAAAAAAAACTTTCTAGACTGCTTGCGCGTTGTATTTCTTTTTTATAAACTTTTTTATTCGGATTGAAACCGCAAGCATTACCGCAAGTTCGAGTGCAACCGTAGGACCAGTAACTGACCGCGGTACTGTTGTCTTAACCGGTTTCCACCAGAAACCAGTTGGTATTTGCGATGAATAAAATTTGGTTTGCTTCTCCCCGACCCCCCACCCAAGTGGTTCAAATTCCAAATGCAGAAGCTTCAAAAACGGACTTTTTGATGTTAATGATGATGCTACATACAACACAACAGTTTCAAAATTTCGTACGAAACTACTACAGTTTGAAGCCGCTTCTGTTGTTTTTTATGATCCTCATTTCTGAATGAGTTAAAACCGCCGTTTTGTGCAAATTTCTCCAGCAAAAACAATTCATGGACTCGCCGAAAACTGAGTTATGCATTAGAGGCTTGTTTTACTCATCAGTGACTGAACAACATCAATTCGTGAGTATCCTAGTATCCTTGTTCAACTGCGTGTGTGCTTGTCTTATTTATTATTGATTGATCACGCAAAACTTTCTTCATCATATTGCACACACCTATCCGTCATATTAACTTTTGCGTTCACAGATATTTTGGTTAGTTTTCAAACGTCCAGTCACCTAATTTTGATCTGTTTTTTTATATCTTATCACAGAGGTTCAGTTGATGAACACAATTTCAACGTTCAATTGTTTGGCAGAAAACCTGAAAAAAATTTACTGATTACTTGGAGTCTCCTATCACGTGCACAACCTTTGAATGCAGGACTTGAATTGTGCAAGTTATCCCTAATATCCATCAACTTTTTTATCTCTTTGTTTAACTTTGCGTATAATTGATCTTCCCGGTGCATGTACAATATACAAGCCAATGTTTTTCCTTCTTTTATGGGCCAAAAATTATGAGCGTTTTATGCAGCGCAATATCCACAAATAACTCCGGCCTTAATGACCACCCATTAAATCGGGCGTCGTGTGCTGTGACAGCCAGGGGGCCAGAGGCCAACAAGCAATCCATAAACGCGCCAAATGTGTTGTTCTGTGTGTGTGTCGTTTAGAATTTCATAATTTATCTACCTCGGTTCGGTTTCGGTTATAATTCTCGACACTCCACTTGAGCGCAAATAAAAAGTTCACGGCTCAATACATAAACAAGCGCGAGCAAGGCTTAACGCACATGTAGTGTATATTGTACGTTCGGCTGGTTGGTTTTGGAATAGATCTGGATGACTGAGTGTCGGCGGCATTTTGGTCAAATGGTTGGTTTTTCGCAATAGGACTAGCACAATTATGAGGTTCTCTGATATGTAAATTACGGGTATAATTGAGACACGGCTTTGTTGGCGGATTTTTTAATATATGGATTGATAAAATATTCAAAAAATACCAAAAACAATTTTAAGCCAGAAAACTATGTGCCCTCCGTTCACGCATGCCGCTCAAAGCGTGAATAATCCTCATAACAGTGTTTGTCGGCGTTATGTTTCGTGTTATTCAACGTTGCTATCACAACTCATTACGGCGCATTTGTTCAATGGTCGATCGCCTGCGCTTGAATCAACACCACCGTGATCTGTCTGTCACACTTTTCCATAATTTTCACACCCGCTAGCTGAATTACTGGCAAAAATTGCAACTGCATCGGAAAAAACACATGATCGATCATGCGTTAGCTACCGTATTACCTCTAATAAACCCCCATGGGGGTTTATTTCTTCAGCGACTTCTGGGGGTGGGGGTTTATTTTTTGGGGGGGGGGTTTATTTTTTGGGGGGGGGGTTTATTTGGAAACCATTTTTAGGAGTGAGCAAAATGGCAAAAATACCTTCCATGGCAGGAAGGAAGTCGCAGAAACTTCTACTCTACATAGAAATTTCCTTTTACAACAGCCTTTTGTCATGAAATTACCATTAACTCATCCATTTGGGGCCTTTGGTAGCACAATTTCATCATTTTCACTGCAACCAGCCACTGAATTCGCTGGGTATGTGTTTCAAACAGGTTTCAATAATCCCCCATGGGGGATTATTTTGGGGGGGGGGGATTATTTGGAAACTTGTCGAGGGGGTGGGGGTTTATTTTTTGGGGGGGGGGGGTTTAATAGAGGTAATACGGTATACACATGCGTTACTATAAAAAATAAGTCAACACGATATTTTCTTGACTAGCGAAAACTGAACAGAGCGCTGATTATTTTGTTGACTTTTATCTTAACGGCGTAATGCACCGTGGCTGACTCAGAAACAACAATTTGTCAACAAAAACTTTGAAACAGTTTTGAGGAGTAACTACTGATGTAATTGTAACGGTTGACAAATCAGTTTCCCAACCACAGATTTGTTGAGTAATTTTGCTTAGTGTGATGGTTTGTCTCAGTTAACGAGGTATGTACATAGCTGGTTGCAGTGACCAATCATTTTTCACGCTCAAAATCAATACATGTTATTTTTTCAGCACACAAAAAAACAAACAATGCTCATTCTGTCATCACGACCATCTTCATTCGGTGTCACTGATGCACGCAACGAGAACACTTGCTGGAGAGACGCGGCAAAGTCGAGTCCGAAGCAAAATCAACCCATGAAATTCAACAGCAGATCAAAACTGTTCCGTTTGCCGTGCTATAAGCATGGTCGTTGGAAAAAACTGCTGACCATTTGGTTGACAAAACGGTCGAATTGGCCGAAAGTGCTTATAACTGTCGTCATCGTTTCACTGGTTCTGTGTCGGCTGTTGTTCTGCTGGTGCTGTTTCGGAACGACCGAACCGAATTGGTGCTCTGAGAAAACGGAATTCTTGAGTGAGCGTCTTGTTTTGGGCACGTGACTCTTTCTCTTTGACGGTTGTTGCTTGATCAATTTTCACCGTACCATAATGAATCAGCAGACCCGAATGTTTCAGTCAGTAATACCCGTTCGACGGTGTCCACCGAATTTGACAAATGCACCTTGACGCTCCACACCGTCGCACGTTTCTGATTCCGTTTGCACACAGCCAGAACAAGCATTAAACTTCTGAATTCGATAATTCCATATGGTCTTCAAGCTTGTTCAACTACATTGATTGACCGCATTCGTTTGACAGAAACACATGTTCTCATGTTTCAGTCGGCTCAATCGCCCGTCCAACAGCGACGGACTCGCACCAGCTTCCCAGCGAACAGCGAATCGCCGCCGAAAACCTCGACCTCAAGCCGGGCGGCCGCTGGTCGCCGGCGGATTGTGAAGCGCGCTTCCGAACGACCGTCATCATTCCGCTGATGCACTCGAATCGCGCCGTCGCCAACCGACAACTGACGCTGCTGCTGCACCATCTGCATCCGTTGCTCCGTCGGCAACAGCAACACTACCGCGTTCTCGTCGTTCAGCAGCAGCAGCGAGCGCCAGCAACAGCAACACAAACGCAACCACAACAACTGCAACGATTGAACGTCGGACGCATGCTGAATGCGGCGGTCAGCTATGTGCTGCGAAACGCGAGCCCGTCGACTCGCGACTGCTTCCTGATCCATCCGACCTATTTGATACCGGCCTCCGATCGAGTTCGCCTGGGTTGCGCGCACGCGGTCGCTGGCCTGCTGATGCAGAAGTGCGGCGTGGCGCTGCCGGCGATGGCAGTCAATGGCGACGCGCTGTGGTCGGTCAACGGGTTCACGAACGACTACTGGCTGGACGCCGGCGCCAATGTCGTCGAGAACTTCGTGCATCGGTCGGTCTTGGTTGGCTTCACATAATGTTTGCCAGAAAAAATGTTTCAACGAACGGCATGCAAGGATTATGAATGGCTGGTTGGTTCTGTGCCTGAGTAGCGTTGCTGGAGACAACGGAACACTGAGAGAACTAAACGGGAACTTTACTCAACACTCATCATGGTGAAGTGTTAAAATTGTGAAAATTACAGTAAACGATGTGACCAAGATTTGATGACATTGATTTCAATAAACAATTTCGCATCTTGACCAGTATGTGGCCGCAGCATGTTCAGTTTTTTTCGAGAAAAACACATCGCTGTTTTTAGTGCAGTTGATAGAATAAAACACTTTTTTTCTCTAAACATTTCTCTCTGTTTTACTCTTCTCATTTCCAGCCTGGAAGCGAACGAATTACGGATGGCTGTCTCCGACGAGCACCGATTCCACCACTACGACGCCGTGAACACGACACACAAATTCAATCCGGAGGATTTGCTACGAATCGAGACTGATGGACTCGTGAACCTGTACGAAGACAGCGCCATTGTGTTCGACAGTGTCACCACGACGAGACTGTACACCAAACTGACACTGTCGTATCGGTAGTACACGACTTTTATGGTGATTGGGATTTGAACTGTCTGTGAACCGCTGACTTTGGAAATTGTTGATATTTTTTCGCATCAAATTCAGCAACGGCAACAGCTGAATTTCGACGGTTTTGTTCTGTCACGGTTTTCATTTTCTTTGCAGGCCGAAGTTGTTTTCGAAGAAAATTTTATAGAAGCGAATTTGCGAGGACACAGTGCTTATTACGTACGGAATGGCCGAGTTAACATGGCAGCTTTTTTTCAGGGTGCAAGAAGCGCGCGAAATTTGAATGAAAGAAAAAAGACCTTCAGAAACCAAATTGTGTGCCAAATTTGGCGCGTTTTTTTTTAACTATTGAATTCTTCGGGTTATTCTGTTCATGCTTTCTTCCTTGCACACATGTTTGTGAATTATGTTGGCATTTTTTTAAAAAGACAATTCCTAGTCTGCGGCTGAACCCACCTTGAAAGACTGCCTTATTTATTCGGCCATACTGTAGCCTACAGTCTGTAGGTAGACAAGATTCAATCAAACTTGCACGCCAGTACTTTTCAGGGCTGGTAGTGCCGGTCACAAACAAACAAAAAAAAATTATAAGCACAACGCGTCGAGTGTGCCAAAACTTTGTCATAAATACCGTCATAAAATTGCTGAAAGGCGACGCCAAAACACAAACCATGGAGGGCAAATCCGGCCACGCGAACTGAGCGGCGTGTTTTGAGGCCAGGTGCAGCGAGCGCTTGGATTACGTCGACGGGACGCACGCGGCTGCAAACGATGAAAACAGCAGTGACACTGGGTTTGATTTAAGACTGCCGCTCGTAAAAACTGCCATTGTGCGAGCATCGTGTACACTCAAGAAAGAACAATGTAACTGCGTCATGCCGCACGGCACCGGTAATCATGCGTCACTGCAGCACGTTTTTCACATCCTAGGACGATTTTTTTGGCACAAAGAACGGAAATTCGCGCATTCCAACGAGCAAAAAGTGACACACCAAAGACCAAAGTTTCAAATACTATTGTGCTTCAAATGACAAGTTACGTTGCTAATGTGGCTGTGCTCCAGCAGAATTATACGTTCGCCTTTCGCCAACCATGTCGATAGCCAGCACTGTTTCTCAAAAGCCCCGTGCTTTCTTTCGCCATGCGTGAGTCGCAGTAAAGGCACTTACTACTTCGCCACGTGGTTCCTTCCACGTCTTAGCAACCAGCATTCTCTCCACAAGCCCGCGCCATCGGCACAGCATTTTATGCCACTGGACTGAATTTCCTTTCGAGACTTTTTTTGCGCAGCACATAATGTGATTGATACTTGCCAGCGTGTTACTATTCGCGTCCACGTTACCATGAGAACCATATGCAAGAAAAAAAACACAACATTATTCGGAAAATCTGAATTGATATGCTGTTTGATTTCTCGGTTTTTGCGTTTTTTCCAGTGTTTACTGTGCTCATCTCAATGAAACTGCCATAATCGTTGATTCTTCAAATAAAATATGCTTGAGTATATTCCGAAAATGTGACAAGAACCAATTGTGTGTCTGTGATGAGTTTACTGCAACATAAGAAACCGACGCCGAAAGCTTCACCATCGCGCAACAATGGACAACGAGCGTTGGACATGGAGCCGCCGGGCAGCAGCGGCATGGACAAGCCGCCATCAACTGCGGACACGGCGGGCGCCAGCTATGGCAACAATCGGGTGCACCCGAGCAATCCGGGCACCGCCGTCAGCAGCAGGCCGGTCAGTGTGTCCACGGGGGGTAGCTCGCAGCCTGCGTGGTAGCGTGTTAGACTCTAGTCTGTGCGTTCGGGGGATCGCGCCCCGCCGAGGGGTGTATAGGCAAATGATGACAGAAAACTCGATGAACGCCCTAGTCGACGGCGTTCTGCTTTCTGGATTAGCCCTGGCTGAAAACATCGCCTAAAATCACCGTTCGTTCGCTTCTAGACATTCTTCACCATTTTCATTCCAAATCTCATGACACCCCACAAGAGTTGCGTAAAACGTGGCATAGGTGTGAAATCAAGGGTTGTGTGAAAATGTTTGGACAAACGGGTCTGAATCTCTCACCTTTATGTTTTCCACGTTTACGCCATTAATATTTGTCATCGGTCATGTTTGTTTTTGCGTTTTCAACCGCATCAAAACAACCTAAAGATAATTCAAAATTTCCATCACCAATGCAATTTCTAAAAAAAACCACAACGTTCTCATTCCGACACCACAGCTGACCAGAAAGTCGCGTCTGACGACGACGGAGGAGGGCGAGTGCCGCTGGTGGCTGATGTGGCTGATCGTGGCAGCGATCGCGTTCAGCCTCGGTCTCATCATCGGCGCGCTGCTCGAGTCCACCGCGCTGCGTCTGTTCAGCGCTGCCTGTCCGTCGTTGGGCGCCGGTGCGCTCAGCGTTTCGGTTTTTTGTTCATTTTGTAAATGTCATACACTGGTTGCCGTGATCCTTTGGTAATATTCGATACATGTGCAGTCATACTGTATGTCTCTTCTATCGCCGTTGTTGCATTCTATCGTTGAATCACGGTTTTTCATACCGTTTACCGTCGAAGTGTAAATTATTGGCTATCAAGCTACATGTTGGTTGGGCGCTGCGGTGGAGGTGGAGTCTGTCCTGCATAAAAAGCAAGCGTCACGTGATCACCAACCAATCAGCTGATAGCCTATAATTTAGAGTTCGACTGTAGAAACTAGAAAAACAGGTGTTCGAAAAAGTACAATGCGTCTCGTCACAATTCTTACGTTTTTCCAAACCAAAAACCGATTACTTTTGCTCCACCGTGTCCAATAGATTAGACAGCGACTTGTCCGTCCCATCAAAACACTATTCCGTTTGCTTGCCGTGAGTGTGTTTTCTGCTGTGTGTCCTCCTAAGATTTTTTCTTACAGCTTGCAGTTTTACAATTTACAATTTCTGCAGCATGCACCTGTCCAAGTAGCTCGGACGAGCGAACGAAGCAGCAGACGAATGCAGCGGTTGCCGCTGCCGGCGTTGCTGGGGGGAACGCGGAGGCTGTCAACAAGGCGCCAGCACTCACCACTGGCACCACCGCCGGCGCATGGACTCAGATCACGGCACGGCCCGTTGAAGGGCCTCCAGACAGCGCATGGCAACCGTCGAACGCAGCCGGTCAGGGCCAAAATCCATTCTGGAACAACATCAACAACGTGCAAGGTCAAAACCCGGCTTGGTTCGGACAGAACGCCGCGGTGCAAGGGCAAAACCAGCAGTGGCAAAACAACCGCAACCCGGCGCCGGTGTGGCAAGGTCAGAACAGCGCGATCCAGGGTCAGAATAATGCCGCATGGGCCGGTCAAAATCCAAATTGGCCGAATTCCGGGCAGGGTCAGAATCCGTCCGGTAGCGGCCAATTTCCACCGGGCCAAAATCCAGCGTGGCAGGGCCAACCTCAAGCAGGCCAAGGACAAAATACACCAGGCCAGAATACAGCGCGTCAGCAGTTTGTGCCAGCCTCACCGGCGACATCTCAGACTCAGTTGACCACTGCTAATAAGCAACAGGCGACTGTCGCCAACGACGTAGCCCCGCCACCAACAGGCTCAGGTGACCTTTTTGTCTGTCATGGTTTGTGTGTCTTTATGGTTCCTATCTGCCGTGTCGGTGTGCCGTGCCACTGTAGTTCTGATTGAGTTCGTCTTCAGCTTTCTATTTCTGCAGTCGTTCTTCTTTTTTTGTCACTGTCGGACTACTATTGTTGATCATTCTTTTGAAGGTTTCTGCTTCTACCATTGCTTCGAATAACACCAAAGAAATTTTAAAGTCGACAGACATCGATTCAAATGGTAGCGGTTCACATTTCGTTTTCAGCTCCATCAAAACCAACTAAAACCAAAACCAAATGTATTTTTTTCTGGTTCTGAGACTCAATGCGCGCACAGATTGGAAGACAGTTCCATGCTTGGCGGGGGAATTCAAAATTGGTGAAGTGACCCGAGTCCCTGAGATACGCCTGAATCACTTGGGCCATTTTGAATCGCCGCATAAAGCATGACATTGGTCTCCATTTCCGCGTCTATGTGTACAAATGCATTGAGTGGCAGAGCCAAATTAAAAGACAATAGTTCGAGTCTAGCTTAGTTCCAATCAATTCCAGTTCAAGACCACTCCATAAAAGCATACAATTCAGCTGAGCCACTTTTTTGTCCACAGCACACTCGACCAACGCTGCCGGTGGCGCACCGATTGCAACCGGCGCCATCCAACCGAGCGACACCGCCGCAGAGCCGCCTGCCTCCCTCAGCAGCTTGCTCCCATTCGCATCGTCCACCACAGACACGCCGTCGCCTCACTGTCCGTTCGGCCGCTCGATGCTCGGCGAAACCGGCCAGCAGTTCACGTCGTTGCAGTCGTTGAAACTGTCCGTTCGCGATCAGTACCACTGTCGCGACATGTGCGAGACGATCCAGACGTGCGCGCGTGCCGTGTTCGTTGCGATCGAGGCGACCTGCTATCTCGAGTTGTCCGACCAGTGGCAGTGCGACGTCATCGCCGTTAGTGATCGGGCCGGTTCATGGAGGTTTTCTGCAAGTTACAGTATTCCGTAAAAGGTAAAGCGTACGGTACGGTACAACCGCATCATCAATGCCGAGTCCTCAGGCAAGCATGATGTTTCACTGCACAATAGCAATGGAAATCAATCAAACTGCGCGCGCGCTTTACTGGCAAACAAATAAAACACTTGCTCGTTCAACCGTAACACGTACGGTCCAGAAATGATCTTACTGTACGTTATCGTCTACCGAAACAAGTTCAGTCCGATTACCATTTACTCAGTTCTCTAGCAAAACTCAATCTCCTTGACGATGATCACAAACGTCTGTTCACTCACACACTATCGTGTTCGATGATGCCGAATACACCGTATTGCTCGGGTGCAGAGTTTTCTGCATTTGCCCGCCAATTTCAACCGCAATAATGCTCAAAACGTGCACCAACAGGGCCGCTCACGACGTGCGTGTCCGCCGCCGCACTATTGCGTCCTATGGAAGAAGGTCTGCTTCTGTCCGTCGCTGCCGGATGGCAGCACGCCGAGTGCACCGATCGCGGCCGACACCGAACTGGACACGGTCACGAGTCGCGTGCGATGCGGCGACGACGCCACCAAGCAGTACCAGCCTTCGCCGCACGCATATCTCAAGTTCATCTGCAGTTTTCAGTGATATTTGATTTTTATTGGTTTTTTGAATTGAAATTGTTAATATTTACTTCTGTTGTACTTGTTGCGCTTCGGTACTGTATATCGCTGTTTCGGTGGACTTTCGGATACGAACTGATTCATACAACTTCTGTTTGGTTTTTTATCGAACGATCACGCAGTGAAATTCTATGAATGTGCAGACCACAGAAACGTTCGATCGGTTTGAACGTCAAAACATGATAAACTGTGTGTTCACAGCGACAAATTATCTGTGCATTAGTACACATGACAAATTGACAATCCAATCGCCAGCAATTCAAATGATACAATGAAATCACGAAGAGGTAGAAGCGAAAGCAATCTTCAAAAAGCTGATAAATCCACCGGACTGAAATCATGAAAGAAAAATAATGAAAAATAATAATGTGCTATGCATGTATTACATGTATATGAAAAAAGTAAATGCGAAGCAGCGGAGGTTTGGAATAAAAGCAAAATCCGCAACACGTATGACAAATTAAAATCGAAACCCACCGAAATACGACGCCATCACAACATACATAAGAACAATTAGTTAGAAAAACGCCTTGATAATGACATGCATTCAGGCGGACTGCACTTCTGCACTGACGACCGGCGCTTTCTTCCAGTTGCTGTCCATTGAGCTCTGTGTGACCGCTTTGTCCCAGTCGGGCCAAAATTCGTTCTTTATTCGCACCAGATAGTGGTGCAGATTACGACAGTTGTCGGTGAGGTGTCTCTTCGCGGGTCGGTCCGCCACAGAGCCCCAAAGGATCTGAGCAAGATGACCGAATGCGGTGGCGTCGATCTAAAATCGAATAAACTGAAAATGATTTCAAAATTATTTTTTCAGTAGATTATTGCTTATTCAAAGCAAAAACCCATTCATGGCAAAACATTAAAAAAACAAGAATAATGTTCCGAAATGTTAATAAAAACCGTTCCACGATGATAAAAAAACGTCCGCCAACTGAGTTTGGTCGATCGCCGAACATGAAACGTTTGCTGCCGAGGAACAACGAAAGCGCCGTCAAGTCTGCCTTGGCCGTGTTCTCGTTCTCGTCCAGCGAATTGCGGCCGACGCCGTGGTGGAACGTTTTCGTGCGAAGCTGCGTTAAACCACAGCACAAAAAAATTCTTTTTCACTGAACTTGCATAACGACGTCGATCTGTTAAGGCCAGTTTATACCTGACGTATGCGCATACGGCACGGCACGTCACGTCACTTCAGGTCTCGTGTTACTGTATACTACCGTTCATACCTGACGTACGTCTGCATACAAGTACATACTGTACGTCAGGTTTACATTTTTACATTTACATTTTTAGCTTTACATTTTTGTGTGTTTGCTTTTAGTGCGAGATTTTTCTTCCTCTGCATTGTATTTTGGAAAAAGATGCATTTGATTGGGTTTTATTTTAACCTTTTTAGTTTTTAGAACTTTCGGCTTAAAACGTTGACTAAATACATGTACTTACACCGCCTGTTTCTCTATGGCAGCAAAAAAGTTGGATTGAGCAACATTTTCAATCGTCCAAACGAGACTGAGCGGGTTGCACTAATTGCACATCGATAAGTCAAGGTAAATCAGCAAACGTACCGCTCTTTGTTGTTGCCACGTGACCACCGGTAACATCATTTTGAAGACGCCCGAAAACTGGTGTTTCCATTCGCCCATTAATCTGTCTTTTAGATTCTGCGATCTCCAATAAATCAGTGTCCTAAAATTCATTAGAACAAATTTTAAAACTAATAGAAAACCAACCACAATTATGAGCCGCTTTGACAGTGATAAATGCTACTTGTACACAGAAAACTTATTTGCAGACATTTTGGTCAAACGCTCTGTATCTTGTGGCCACCGGTGGTAACCAAACAAAAATGTCTGAATAAACGCCACAAGAGATGGAGCGTTTGACCAAAATGGTTGGAAAAAAAATTGGAAACGCATTTTTTTCAGTGTACTGTTTGTTTGAACGCAACTAACAGCAATCTGAAACAAACCAAAGCAGTGAGCCCTCAATGATTCGATCGATCGCGACAGCCTGCCATTTCTGGTCGTCCGTTTGTGGGTCAAGATTCTGCCGTTTAAAGATGTCGATCAGCTCCCGAATGATTTCGCCAGAATCGGCGATCTGTTTGCCATTCAGCTCAATGAACGGCACTTGCCCCTTCGCTGAGGTGACACGGAATTTGTTGTCGATATTCTTGAAATTTAGTGAGTTAACAAATTGCGTCAGGTGATTTTACAATTTTACAGGTGATGTCCTGACAAAAGAGTGATATGAATGTGTCCAACCTCATATTTGATGTCTGCCATTCGCAGCCAAGTTTCCATCTTCAACGAAAACGGTGACATCGACGGGCAACATCGTGCGCGTGGAAACTGATACAAATAGACGACATTTCGCTCATAGTCCTGCTTGCGCGCTGGCACCGATTGCGCCATCTTGATAACCTTTAGTGTTTCTCTGTCAGGCTATTCGCTGCCTGAAAAAACAATTGAAACAATATGATCCATTCCCTTATTGTTTATGTTGAGCAATACCTTCAACACTTATGACAGGTAGTTTTTTGATAAATTCCTGCTGATACCGCATGTATATGAGGAGCAGTCGGTTGGGAAGTGTGTGTGTGTGTTTGTTGCTGAGAATAAACGGACAAGGTGGTGCAGCAACAGTAACACTGCGTAACTGCTGCGAGGGCATTTGAAAGCTACATATATTATTGCAAACCTATACTCGCACAGTATTGTGCCAGCGTACTTGTGAACAGAGAAGACGGCAATGCTGGCATGTAGGCACACGCACATTGCTGAACAGGTGAAAACAGAATCAGAATGAATAAATTTTTCAACTCAATGCTTAACAGAAAAGCTGACATTTTACCTGCATACGCAAAGGAGAGGAAAAAGAGAAAACCGGTTGCCGTCACCGCGCGCAACACTTGGCCCAGAAAAAAGTCTTAATCGCGCTCGCAACGTTTTTTGATCTGTCGGTTATTGAGACGTCAACCAACACTTTGCGGTGTGGTTGGTGTTTGTATGCAGTATTTTGGAATTATCTGCAAACTATATGTCATTGAAGCTAATCATTGATACGGATGAGTACGTGATAAATCGCGGGTGGGTTGGGAAGACTAGTGCGTCGGTTTTATGAAGCTATGAAAACAACAATAATGAAATGGAAGAAAAAAGTGTTAACTTTTTGATGGGCAGATGATCTTGGCACGGTGATATGAGCATCTCTTTCTGTTCCATTGTTTATTTTGTTTAAAGGTAATCTATATTCCTTCAGAAAATTCTCAAATGATTTTGCAGTGATTTTACTTGCAGATTGTATGACGAGGAGTTCGCAAAAAACTCCTCCTCATAACTCTCGCGAACTGACTAAATAAAATAACGAACCGATATTTCGAATAATTTTCAATATTCATCGAGATAACAGAAGCCATGGTGAAGGTAAGTACTGTTTGTAACAATAGTGCAAACTGCATGTTGCTTTGAAATTTGAGATTCAAAAGCAAACAAAGCCGGTAGGTAAACACGCGCATATGCATGAAACATACAAAAAACGGTTACCAAGTTGATAGTTTCAACTATAGATACTTCTCAGTTTTATTATAATCCAAAAACAGACGCCTTTGGCAAGAAAGCTTTGACAATAGTGCAAGTTGCAAGCGACAACAGATGACAACAAAATTGCCTTTTTTCATTCATTTCTTTCAAAAGTTCAAAACAATATTCCCCTGGCAAAAAAAAACAATAAACATGGTAACAAAACAATATTAGTATAACATCAAGCAAGAGAAAGGGCGAAACAAATTTATTTTTATCAACAAATTACTGCCATCAAACTTGAAGCTGACAAAATTTACATGTATTTTTGCAATTTTATACTTTCGAATTGTGTGAAAAGTGAATCGCATCAAGTTAACTAGAAATACAAAGTTTAAGGATTGCTCCAACTATGCTGATAACATTTCACGGTTTCTTAAACATATTTTTAGTTTTGGCTGACAACAATTTACGGTACAACATTTCGATAAGCTTGTTCAGCAGCAACAACGGAGACACGCGTGCAATACATTTCGGTGGGAAGAAGAACAGAAACGCAGCAATAGAGGAACTGGGTCACAAAGACAAACAAACGGTTTTGTAGACCGTGCTAATACTTTAAATTAGCGCCAGGAATAGGTGAACACGTCTCAATTTGTAACCATGAGCGAAAAAACACCTTTACTTTCGGTTGAACCGACGTCTGAGCAGCAAGATGGCGCAAGCAAACCGCGCAAACGCAAGTCCAAAGAGAAACCAAAACGGCAAGCATCGCAGGCAGCCAGCGATATTGACGTTGAATCAGCAATTGGTTTGCCAGCCAAGGTGAGCCGCAAAATTGTTTTTTTTTGTAAAAAAATCTTTACACCACTATTGATGAAAACTCGAATGAATCACACTCAACGATATTGTTTTTTAAAAGCTTCACCACATATATTTCACTGCAGAAAGCTCGGGAAGAATCATCAGTCCGCGTTGCCTTACGAAACATTTGGACGCTGCGCGCTGATCTTTGGCCGACTAAAAGTTTTTGGCTGCAATTTAGTGCAATCACATGTTTGCTGATCTTAGCAGCCGGCCGGGTGATCAATTTGTACGTGCCGATTTACAGCAAACTGATAGGTTCGTGTACCGCTAAACGACTTCATAATCATTTGCGGATTTTTATTCAGACTTTTCACTCATCTTGTTGTTCAGTGAACAGTTTGACACCGTCGGAAAACAACGGAACCATTTCGTTTCGCTACGACATTATTCTCGTCTACAGCGCGTTCAAGTTCTTACAAGGCTCTGGCTTCTCAGGTACGATTCGTAATATTATTTCAGTTCAGAGATGTGTATGGTTCCCATCGTTTTTTCACTTGAGGTGGTTTGCTAAATGCTCTACGCCTTCTGCTGTGGATCAAAGTGCAACAATACACAACGCGAGAAGTTCAACTGCGACTGTTTGCGCATCTTCACGGGTACGGAAACAAATTTTTAAGATGAAAATTATACTAAACTTGGTTTTAGTACATTTATCTGCAAACGTAGAACTGGAATTCATGCCTCTGCGTTATTATCAACTCTATCAGGTATTAGTATCAGTCTACTTAACAAACATGACAAAATCAAAAAAAACTTTGAAGGTTACCGCTTCGATGGCATTTATCGAGGAAAACGGGTGAAATCCTTCGAATCATGGATCGCGGCACACTGAGCGTGAACCAGTTGGCAAACATCATCATATACCAAATCCTTCCGACCGTACTCGACATCATTGTGGCGATCGTTTACTTCTTCACTGCGTTCAACTATCTGTTCGCCATCATCGTCTTTCTGACAATGGCTGTTTATCTGCGTAAAACGATTGATTTTTTTAAACTGATCGCTTTATGTTTTGTTTTGTGGCGCTCTCAGTCGAATTCAATATTGAAAGAGAACACTCACAGTGTTGACTGCCGTGATCACCGAATGGCGAACCAAGTTCCGCCGACGTATGAACGCATTCGATAACGCGCAGCGTGCCAAAGCCGTTGACTCGCTTCTGAATTTTGAAACTGTTCGTGTATTGTTGGATAATGACACGATTCGGTGACGTTACCGCAATTTTTTCGTTTCAAATCGTTTGTTTTTTAGGTGAAATATTACAACAACGAGGATTTTGAATACAATCGTTATCGGAAATCGATTTTGTCTTATCAGGTAAAGAACTGCTATTCATTTGTTGTGAAGTTTGTTTGAAAATGAAATAAATACACTCTTGAATAACGCAGGCAATAATATTTCCAGAACGCTGAATACGATACCAACATTTCGTTGGCCATACTAAACAGCTCCCAGGCGCTGACCATCACAGTGGGCTTAGCAGCCGGGACGCTTTTATCAGCATATTTTGTGAGTGAAAGCTCCTACGGAATGACCGTCGGTGATTACGTGTTGTTCACCACCTATCTGCAACAGTTGTACACGCCGTTAAATCTCCTCGGAACGTTCTACTCGTTAGTGAGCAAGTATTCGTGTTTCGTTGTCGTTTATAACTCTTAAAACGCATTCATGAAGCAATGGACGCGCAGCTACATGTTTTAACATTATTGCTGTCGCTACAGTGCAGCATCATCACTGAATACTGCTTCATGAATGCCCGGCCCGCTTTAACGTCAACATTTTCTTGCTTAGAATGATACAACAGAATTTGGTCGACATGGAAAACATGTGCGAATTGTTGGAAGTGAAGCCAGAAGTATGTCACACAGCCGTTCCTTGGTCACAATATGCGGGTTTATTATTTCAAATGCGGCAAAAACAATACATTTCAAGATTGTCGACATTCCCCGGGCACCAGCACTGCATTTGAGTGACGGCAAACTCGAGTTCAGAGATGTTTCGTTCCATTATGTCCCCGAAAAGTCGGTGCTACGAAACGTATCCTTCACGGTGCCACCTGGAAGATCAATGGCCCTGGTATACGTTTCTAAAAAATGACTAGTCGTACATTCATGATGAAAGTTTGCTGTTGAATTCTAGGTTGGTCCATCTGGCAGCGGCAAAAGCACCATAATTCGCTTGTTGTTTCGATTCTACGACGTCGTGTCCGGTGGTATCTTTGTGGACGGTCAGAACATTCAAATGGTCCAGCAGAAGTCACTGCGCGCTCAGATGGGTGTTGTACCACAAGACACCGTGTTGTTCAATGACACCATTCGGTTTGTCATTATCTGGAGATGAAAAAAAACGATAAAAAAATTTTTCGTGAAAAAATGCTGAATCGTAATAATTGGATTTTAGCCCATTTTCACCTAATTTCCGTACTCATAACTGACAGAAAATTAATGGTCATGATTTCCAGTAAAAAGGTTTGGCACATAACCGGTTTCTCGAAAAAAAAATTCCCAAAAAATTGAGCCTGTTTTTCCGAACAGGTTTAATTTCCGATATAAAACCGTTTTTTTCTAATGCCATCTCAATTACGGCTAGTTGAGCTCACTTTTGTTTTTCAAACCGAAACCTTGTTTCAAAATTATCAGTTACAACATTCGTTACGGTCGAGTGCAAGCTACCGATAAAGAAGTCGAAGAAGCAGCAAATGACGCGGACATTCACAGTCGCATCGTGACATTTCCGGATGGTACACGCAACTAGAATCACTTGAAATTACTTGCTAAACCCTGGCTTATCCCATATAAACGTACATATGAGGCCTTCCGCCGAAAAATCGCCTGAGGGTGGACAGTCTAGAATTGGACTTGGTCTCCGATTTGGCTCAAATTTTAACACAGTCAACTAGGTCCAAAAACTCGGCCAAAAATCAATTTTCAGCCCAATCGGCCAAACCACGCGCGAATGGCAGCCATTTTAAAAAGGTACACTTTTTTTGGAGAGGTCATTTTTTGGACCTCATTTTTGGGCATGTTACGAAAAACGCTGCCATCAACACGTGCGTTTACCATTTGAGCTGAAATTTGTACTGTAGTTAGGAAACACTTTGGGCTATCTTTGGACCAATTTTTGGTTTCATTGCTTACTGTATGCGCGCGGTACAGTAGCCTAAGTGCAACTGCTACTCACATACCAAATTTTAACGCAATCTGTTCTGTCGGCACACGTGCAGGAGCATTTGAATTTTCACATTTGATCAAAAAAAGGTTGCACTTAGGCTACTGTACCGCGCGCATACAGTAAGCAATGAAACCAAAAATTGGTCCAAAGATAGCCCAAAGTGTTTCCTAACTATAGTACAAATTTCAGCTCAAATGGTAAACGCACGTGTTGGTGGCAGCGTTTTTCGTAACATGCCCAAAAACGAGGTCCAAAAAATGACCTCTCCAAAAAAAGTGTACCTTTTTAAAATGGCTGCCATTCGCGCGTGGTTTGGCCGATTGGGCTGAAAATTGATTTTTGGCCGAGTTTTTGGACCTAGTTGACTGTGTTAAAATTTGAGCCAAATCGGAGACCAAGTCCAATTCTAGACTGTCCACCCTCAGGCGATTTTTCGGCGGAAGGCCTCATAACAATACTTATATAAACTGGGGATTCTAATCTTCCAACTTCCCCCATGTTGTTACAACTACCGCGACGCAGGTTACAAAACGAACGTTGGCGAACGAGGATTGAAACTGAGCGGCGGCGAGAAACAGCGAGTCGCGATCGCACGCACTTTGCTGAAGGCGCCCACGTTTGTGCTGCTGGATGAAGTTGGTTAACCCGTGAAATTCAAATCCAAAAAGGCCACTTTGTGCTGACAATTACGCAAAAAAGAAGCATTATATTAAAAGGCAACATCAGCGTTGGACACGCAAACCGAACGGAACATCCAAGCATCGTTGGCACGTGTGTTTATGGGGCGTACAAGTTTGATAGTGGCACATCGTCTGTCGACCGTGGTTGATTGTGATGAAATCGTGGTGTTACGCGACGGCGAGATTATAGAGCGCGGACGGTAAGTCAGAAAACCGGTGATGCAGCAAATCGAATCAACTCAACCCATTGAAAGAGCAACTTTTAAAGAATCCTGATAAAATTGTGATTTTCCCACTGATACTGCAGACATTCCGAATTGCTGCAAGCGCAAGGCGTCTACGCGAACATGTGGCAAGAGCAGCAGTCGTCAGCGTTTGACGATTCAGACAGTGACGAGGATGGAAATGACACGGGCAAAGCAATGCAACCTGTCGATGAAGAAGATTTGGCGCGAGCAAAGGGAAAACTGGAACGAGGAATGTCTGTGGATGAGCAGGTGATCGCAATTAGGAAATGCTAATGATTGAACTGCCACTGAACGTTTGGTTAATGACTTGCTAGGTGAATTTGTGCGGCGGCGTTGAAATACCCGTGCGACAGCGTCATGTGACGTGATTTGCGGCAATTACACTGCAACCTGCAGAGCTTAGTAGGCATTCGCACCGTGTTACTATCTTTCTGTTCTCTCACAGTAATCCACGCCCAACCGAATCAACATCATGACATCGTCGCACAGCTATGACCGGAACATGAAGCATCCCCTGATGTCTCCTAAAGTAGCACACAAAAAAAACACTCGTTAGTAAAAAATAATCAACGCCACTGGATCAGTGTTGTTATCTAGATAGATTGGCGAGTTGCACCGGCGACCAAACATTCAATTTCGCAATACACCAAACCCAAAAAACACATTTAAACGAATCAATCGTGCAGGCTTACGTGCACGCCATTGATGACACGACGTCGTCGCGGGAAGCCATTGGACCACCAGATGATCTGCCGGAAGAGCCAGAGCACAGCGACAAGCAAACCGTTGAAAAATGATAATGCACGGCGAAAATAATACAATGCGTTTTCAATTGACTTTGATAACGATGCATGGCTAAAAACGTACATCGAATACCTTCGATTAACTTCATTTTGTTTATTTACACTTTTTGGTATTGCAATAGACAACGGTATATAATAGTTGCAATGCCGAAGTGAATTCGAGAGAGCCCAAAATGAGCCGAATCACAAAGCACCAAGTTTCTCACACACTACCACAAAAGACACAAAAAACAACAATGTACACGGGAATGTGATATAACAGTACAATGCAGCAGCAAGTGGAGAGCACGAAAAAAACAACTGAAAACATTGCACTGAGATCGTGGATATTCATATACACAAAGTCACGTTGGTTTACTGACAAATGATTCTCAAGTTTTTAAACAAAAATGATCGTTCGCAAAACGGTACCGTTTACATTCAGCAGCCACCACACACAAATTACAACACGAAAGAGCGATTGGATTGCAGACATAAAACACAAACCCAACGGGAATGCAGCCAATCACCGAACTGCTAAGTGCTAGTTGTTGTTTCACGCGATTTCTGCTGTAAATTCATGAATGCACTTCAAACGGACAAGCTCATCAACAACAACCGTCCATGCACTTCATCCATCGCACTGCGACTGACCACTGCTGAACGCCGAGTCACTTTCAGTTTCCGTGTCCGAGTTTCGTGCATCGTCGCTTCGTGCAGCATCCATCCAAAGCGGCTCGATCTCGAGTGTGCCCGCTGATTTCACGCTGTCGATGATCGTCTCGGCCGCCGTTCGAATTCGCTCGTGCAACGACTCCGGCGAGCAGTCGGCGTCGAATTTCTGGAATCGTCGTTTTTTGTAATTTTTTTACAATTTTTGAAAGTTGACGGGTTGCGACCAAATTGCACGATGACTCAAGAGAAAAAAACACGAAAGTCGCCTTGCAGAAATTGTGGGCCGTTTGCTGCACAAATGTAGAGAAGACATGCAGTCTGTTTCTATGGCATATGCAATCAGCTGATTGATTGGTGACCACGTGATGTATGCATTCTGTGCAGGCATTACTGTGGTGGTGGAGCCTGTCCTACACAGTATTCATGCACCACTCAGTTAATCAGTATCCAACCAATCAGCTAATTGCAGATTACATGGAAACGGACTGCAATTATTTGAGCGCCAATTTGGTAGGTTTCGCCCGCACGTAAAGACCATGGACATAAAAACATGCTTCCCATACCAGCAGCACCGCAGACTTGCAAGAACACAAGATCTAACCGTGACACGGCTCGCATCAGCGCCCTCAAACAGCAGCTTCTGGTAGCAGTCATAAACGGCCCGTTGGAACTGCGACTGTTCGTACTTCTCGCGACCGTAATCGCCGCGGAGCAACGCGGTCTCGGGCGGCAGATCAAGAAAGAACACACGGTCCGGCCGTGGGAGACCGGCGTCCGGCTGCTTGCACCAGTGCAGCGAGAGGCCCTGCGAGCGAAACGAATGTGCGTTTGTTTATAAATCTTGCCACGGTGAGATGACGAAACATAAGAAAGAGCAGCGTTTTTTACATTAGAGTTGGGAATAACGTGTATGGTGTAATTATATACAATTATAATGGCTATATAACCTGTGATTATCTGTGATCAGGGGGCAGTTTATTCTTATTCTTGTTGTAATCACTCCAACATAATCAGCAAACCCAATAAACATCATAACCACCTAACCCTTTCTGGCGCCCAACGTTTGGCTCGTACAGTCATCATCTATAAAGAAGGAAAACCACAGTGTGCAACAGTGCAATCCGCACAACAGCACGATCAGCATCATGTCGCGACACTTTGACAGCGAGAGTTCAGTCGTCAGCCGTGATCCCAGCCCTGACTCGCTGAACACGTCCGACACCGATACGGTACACATGACCCGCAGAGACCTGGATTGTCTCATTGACCGCTATGAGGACCAGCAGGATCGGGCAGGACTCAACCGAATTTGCAGGACGCTGCAGGAGAAAAAAAAGCTAAGTCGGACCTTGCAGTGCAGAGTCAAGCGAAACATTGCACCTTCTTTGGTTACACCCATTGACGAGTTGGCTGATAGGGTCAGAGGATTTGTGAGCGAAGTCTTCAAGTACAAACAGTTTCTGACTTGGGGACACATGCATGATCCTGAAAATGCTGATTTGAACAGTACGACACAGGCACAATCGAGCGTCTCGCACAGAAGTGATACGACAGTGCCGACGGCGATCAGCATGCTCAGCTCGACAAAAATGCTACAACGCGCACAGACTCAAAGGCCACACGAAGCGTCTGAAAAGTGCGACCCAAGCGAGCCACACGATGCTCCAGACGTAAGTGACACTGATTCAATCACTACGTTTCAGTTGGGTCAAAAACTTGCGCATATTCGTAGCGATGAGCATGTGCCTACTGGGTTAATTCCCAAGGCAAGAAATGAGTCCACTGGGTTAATTCCCAGGACCAAAAAGCTGATTGATGAGCCTACTGGGTTCATTCCCAAGGCAAATGAGTCCACTGGGTTGATTCCCAGGACCAAAAATCTGATTGGTGAGCCTACTGGGTTAATTCCCAAGGCAAATGACGAGGCCAGTGGGTTAAGTCCCAGGCACGATAAAATGAAAACGGAGACGGGAGTCTCAGAGCAATTGATTCAAATGGTCATGCAACAACAACAGCAGATGCAGAAACAGTACGAACAACTGCAAAAGCAAAATGAGTTTATGATGACCATGTTCAGTCAGATTCTCGAACTGCAGAATCAGCAGAAGTTGAGCGTGGATCATGACCACTGCTGTAAACAGAATGTCACCAACGGTACGACCGACAATGACAAAGCATACATGATGTTGTTGTCAGAAAAATGGCAAAAATTCGACCCAGCCAAGAATCATAAATTCCGAACTTGGCTCAGCAGTCTGCGGACCAGACTGGAGCTATGGGACCCACCGCCAAAAATCGCGGTCGAGCACATTCGTATGTGTCTGTCCGACGACGCATTGTTTGCTTTCGATCAACAGCCACAAGGAGTGCGTGAAAATTTGGAAGAGTCCATCAAGTACCTTGAGTCCATCTACGGACCAAGAAATGAGGCAATTACATCCGTCTACGAACTCGATACAGCAACGCGACAGGAAGGAGAATCTGTGCGCGCCTTCGGACTACGTCTGGAGAATTTGCTTCTTGCCACTGGGCATAATTATCGCGGTTCGGATGGCAACTATATACCATTTGTCGAAACGACGTTGATCAACAAGTTTGTGCAAGGATTGCTTGATCCGTTGTTGTCGAGCAAAGCAGAGGACCAGAAGTTCAAGGGTCTCAATTTCCGAGAAATTGTGGATAAAATCCAGGGAATCGAAGACTGCGAAAACTTCAAAAAGAAAAAGAACAGCCGTGACGACGATCGGCAGAAAAACAAAGACAACGGCAGCAAGCCGAATTACCAAAACACGAGCCGTGAAAACCACGAAACAAACTTCAACTACAAACCGCAATTCAGCGACCAGTTTGGTCATAATCAGCAACATTACAATCAGATTGAGAACTACCAGTTCGCCAACAATCAAATCACTCCACAAATCAATAATCAGCAACAGCAAACCACGCAATACATCGGTCGATGTTCCCGCATTCGACACGACACGCGACAGCAAAATCATCAACAGCAAAACTATTCACCAAAATTCGCAAGATTCCGAAATTGGCATCCGCAGTTTAGAATGTCAGACGCAGAAAAGCAGTTGATTGCGAGAGTCTACCGACGAAACAAACCGGCCAAGAATCCTCGAACAGCGACAAACGACGTGGGCAAAGCTGAGGAGGACGACTACGACCACAGCCCGCGCGATGAAGAAGGCGTCGACGAATAGTAATGATGTGCGTGATGAAACGAACCGGTTGAAACGAAGCGAAGGGAAAACACAAGAAAATTTTCTAATCAACAAATCAAATCAACAAATCACAATCAAATCAAATCAACAAATCTTCCAATCAATCAACAAAACAATCAATCAACAATTTCAATCAAATATGTGATAAATCATTTTCAATTGTTGGGGAGAAGTTGGGAATAACGATAACTGTGTAATTACATGTAACTATATTGGCTATATAAGCTGTGATAATCTGTGATCAGGGTTCGGTCTGTTTTTATTATTGTCGTTGTCGTGTCCTCCTAATAAGCAAACCCAATAAACATCATAACCACCTAACCCTTTCTGGCGCCCAACGTTTGGCTTGCACTTATCATCATCAATCATCAAAACAAAAATCAACAGAAATCAATCAGCAACCACAAAAAGTCATTGGCGGAAGGAAATGGCAAGGAAAAACTCCAGCAGTTTGCTGAGCAGCAGCGATTCGACGGGCGATGAGAGGCGTCGACGGAAAAGTTTCACGTGCTTCCGGCCGAACGTGCGCCGAGGATTGAGCCGTGATGTGATAGGCCGCAGTGCCGTTAAAAGCCGTTAAAACGCAATGAAAATTTCAAAACAAATCAATTTTAATCAGCCAAATGAAACGACGTTAAAACGCTATAAATTTCAAATCAAAAAACCAATTTTAATCAGCGAATCAAAATAAAGTGATAAATCATTTTCAATTGTTGGGGAGAAGTTGGGAATAACGTGTATGGTGTAATTATATACAATTATAATGGCTATATAACCTGTGATTATCTGTGATCAGGGGGCAGTTTATTCTTATTCTTGTTGTAATCACTCCAACATAATCAGCAAACCCAATAAACATCATAACCACCTAACCCTTTCTTTAGCCACCCCCACACCCACAGCAACCAGTTCCAGAAACCCAAAGGCTTCAAATAACCGGAGGTTCAGTGATAGTATGTCTATCGAGACTGACAAATGGGCGTTCCGAAAGCTAACGCCCTGCCCTGGTCACAGGAGGGAGTCATCATTTATGTATGCCCTGTCCTGGAAGCACCACACCACAAGTGAACCGAGCCTTAATTTCGATTTGATTGCTGTCGGGGACCAGACCAGCTGCGAACCACAATAGTTCCATTGTCGCAGTCGACAAAACCGAAAATCAGTGCAGCACGAATGCGCACCAACCTTGGCAGCAGTGTAGACGACACCGGAGTACGCATAGCGATCAACGATCAACGTCGTTCCGCTCTTCAGTTTTTCCACCATTTCTGCTCTGAAATGCAGTCGAACTCTCAAAGGCAATCAGGTGATTGGTTGGTGACCACGTGACGCATGCTTTAACAAGACAGACTCCACCCGCACAGCAATTGCTGCACAGAACACATGCTTCACGTGATCACCAACCAATCACCCGATTGCCTAAAATTTAGAGTTCGACTGAAAAATTATTGGCACCGAAAAACCGCCATGCATAAAAACACGAATTTCTGCGGGTAAATGTGAAGGAAGAAACCAACTTGAATTCCCATCTGTTTGCGCTGAACAACAGGTGAATCACTTCGTTGCTCAGTTCAGTGCTGCCTTTCAAATAGCGACTGATCATCTCACCGATGGTCGTTGTTCGATCTGAGAATTGTTTTCCAGACATAACAGATCGAACTTAGTCGTGGTACATGCAATGGTTCACTTGCAAACAGCAGATAATGACACGTGCTTGTTTCGTTAAAGGTGCAAGCGCAGACATTTTTTATGAAGCTCCAACGAAACACACGCGATTTGTGCGTTCTGGCTCACCGATTGGTTGCATCAATCCGGGCAGAACAAATCAGCACGCTAGTATTAGAAATTCAGCCGATCAACAGCTTGCTCACGATTCACAGCTCGACTGTATGGCCGGAGTCGCTGATAAAAACTCGCAAAACCAAAACGAAATCGTAGTTGAAAAAGCACAGCCAACCCGGGAACCGCATCAGTTGCACCACCTGGCCGGCGCCTCTGCTCAGACTGTCCGCCAGCATTTTCGCCTGCGTGCTTTTGCCGGATCGATCGACACCTTCGAACACGATCAGCGCACCGCGGCCTCCCATACTGCGTGCAAACAGCGATCGAGTTTCGCAGCAAAAACGTCGCAGATTCGTCACGGCGACAAATTTGTGGGGCTGCTGCGGAGAGAGTTTTGTGGGGCTCGTCGTGAATGAACGCACGAGAGAGTGGGACGGTGAAAAATCAATGTTGTTGCTGTTTCAAAAATCAACACAGTCAAATTTGGCGCCAAAAATGACCGCACAAACAAAAATGAAGACAGAAAGAACGCGAAGATTGTGGACGCATTTGATTGTCAGTTAAACAAAAGTTGAAACAAAAACAAAAGCGAGAATGTGACTGCCAATTTACCTTCATTCTGCAACACATGAATAACAAAATCAACGTCAAAAAAAGCAAATTTATGCTGCGATTTTTTCGCATTGTATGCAGTGTAGTGGGTGTCAAACAACTCAAATACAACAGTTTTTTTATTCGCAAGTTAATTTTTTGTTGAAAAAACGAATACATTTAACATTTTTGCAATGATTGACATTGAAAAAAACCTATGTAAGCTACGAGGAATTTTCACAGATACAAGATCAGATCAAGATCAAACCTAACACCGCCGGTCAAAACCCAGGGACCCCGCTGCGGTTATTGCGGCTTTCTATACACTCTAAAGAAACACAAACATTTTCGAACTTGTAACGTCGCAACAAAAAACGCTGATTCATAAAAAACTGTATTTTCGACTGAACTGCAAAAAATACCAATCAATCTACTATGTGCCTGTACAATCTGTAAATGAGCCTGTATACGGACTAACATAACACCGGCTATCAAAAAACAACAACAAGGATTGAGACTGAATAATTTTCTTCAGTCGATTTCCTGTCACGAACATTGATTTCTTTTCTTCTTACCAATGATAACGCGCCTGGATGTACTTGGCTGAAAGAAACAACACAAAACGAATACATGATCGACTGTTTCAGCTTGTTCGCAACTTCTGTAAATGGGCAAAAATGGAATGACCGCATTGAAATGCTGAACGCTGATAGGTCTCACGCTCGACGTCAACACCGTCACCACAACTGGCGACCACCAACCAGCAAACCAGAGTTTCTGTGAAATAGTGGTTTCGTACCGTGATGTTCAAATCGTGTCAGATGCTGAAAAACACCCAGACCGAAAATCACGTGAAACGCCCAGACGAGACTCGGGTATTTCACCCATTTGTATGACCAAGCCCACGCGTGGTATTCTGCAAACGGAATAACCAAATGATTCAATTTCGATAAGCAAGAAATACTAATTTCGTCGTTTTAATTCAACTTCTCAACTTGAACATTAGGAAAGCAAAACGTTAAACAATTATCGATTTACGTCGAAAAAGCGCGCGCAAGAAATTCGGCACGGTTTTGTGGCGCCGGCCGAACCAGGCGGGAATTTCAGCGAGCTTCAATTGGCCGAATGGCGTATCGCCTGAAAGAGCGAAAAACACAACTAAAAGATAAGTTTTTACAACTGACCTCAAAACGAAAGTGCCACGAACATTATCAGAGAACGTTAGCAATCATCACTCTTGCCTTGGCCATTTCGAGCAAAAATTCGTGTCCTCAAAACTCACTCCGAAAGACAAAGCCACAAAACGATCGAAAATTCAAATACCGGTATGAGAAAAAATCTGTCTTGGCAAAAAAGCAACTCACGCGGTCCATAGTAGCGAAACGGCACGTACGGGCCGTGCACCTTGAAGTTGTACTCCTTCGGCAGCAGACCCCACTCCCATTTCACCAAGTACTGATTCCAGAAGTACACGCCCAACTTTTCCACCGTGCGCCCGGCGGTGGCGCGCGGGAACATGCGACGATGCTGCCAGTATTCCTTGCTCTTTAGCTGTTGCCGAATGCGTTGGTATTCGGCTTCATCCCATTTCGGCAGCTTGTCTGGCGGCAAATAGCCGGACATGATGCCTGCGTCCAAACAAATGCGTCACCAGTAGGGTTGTTAAACAAAAATGAAAATTTTTTTTTTTTTAAAAAAAAGTGATTAAAAAAAAAACAAAAATGCCGATTTTTTTAAAAAAAAAAAATTCGAAAAATTTTCCTCTAATATGCTCTGAAAACCTCAATTTTGGCACAATTTTTCGAAAGTTCAACAAAAATTTTCTTTGATTATACCTCGTAAAACCTTTAGCAGTCGATTTTGGGCCGTTTTACCGACTGATTTTAGGCTTCGACAACATCTGCGATGAAGTTTTTGAGCGTCCCAAAGCTTAGCCTACCATTTCCGATGCAGATAAGGTGACGATTAGCCTCGCAGAGCGTCCGATTGTGCTCGCTGCACCGTTTGCAAGCGCTACGTTGTCTGGTTGCTGCTTCGTGTCGTGTCGTCGCGACACCATCAGAAGAATTGATCGAATTTCAAGGCGGTATGTTTGTCTTCACTTCAGCATTAGCTTTGCTGGGGACAATTAGTGACGTTTTGGAGGTCAAAACACAAGAAGAGGCATGGTGACGGTTTGGAAAAGGGGTAATTGAGGTCACCAAAACAAAATCTGCAAAGTTCCGCCATACGGGTGTCATTCGGGAGGCGCTTGCATATCATATGTGGTTCTTCGGACTCCCTGATTGATTTAGCACAACTTTGATTTTTAAAATTTTTTTTTTTTAAAAAAAAATTTAAAAAAAAAACAAAAATGACGATTTTTGTTTTTTTTTAACAACCCTAGTCACCAGTCACCCACCACACTATACGCGGCGACAACACCGACACAGCTGATTGATTGGTTGATGATAGAGATCGACCCGGTCCGTGTATATCCGGCAACGAATTCCCTTAAATTTCTTGGTTTCGACCGACGGTGCCGTGCCAGCCAGCTAGAAAAACAAAACGAACAAGTAGGGTTTAGGGTTGTTAAACAAAAATCGAATTTATTTTAAAGTGATAAAAAAACGCCGATTTAAAAAAAAATCGAAAAATTTTCCTCTAATATGCTCTGAAAACCTCAATTTTGGCACAATTTTTTAAAAGTTCAACAAAATTTTTTTTTATATTACTTCGTAAAATCATTGTCAGTCGATTTTGGACCGTTTTACCGACTGATTTTGGGTTTCAACAACAGCTTCTTCGCTCCCTCCCCCAAAATTTTCGAATCTATCTCTCTCTCTATCAGGCGGCGCCTTTGTTGTTTTCTTTTCTTTCCGTTGTTGACATTCTGTCTGTTCCTTTTGCTCCAGACAGGCAGGATGAACACTGAGTCAAGTGAACAGGAGGAAGAAGATGCATCAGAATTGAAATTTTCAAAAGGTCAGTTGTTTTTTTCAATGCACGTCATTGTTTGATAGTTGAATTGGCTTGTTGACAACTCCAGTCGGCCAATGACAAGACAATCAGTTTCGCTCGTCCAGAATTTGAAAATGCCGAGGCGCTGCTCGTGTCTGAGGTGTATCTTTTGTTGGAGCATCGACGGCAACAGGCCGAAGAAAACGACGACCTCACTGAGATGTCTGAGACGTTCATGAAAACGTTGAACTACACGTCGCGCATGGCTCGATTCAAGAGTCGCGAAACAATTCGCGCCGTTCGACAGTACGTTTCATTGTTTTGTGCTGCTCTGCTTGACACTTGGCAGTGAGTGTTTGGTGTTTGCTTGGTACAAATATTAAATTGCTGTCACTTTGCTTCGCAGCCGCGGATTGTAATTTGTAATCCTTTGAGCAACGTTTTACGGTCGTTGCCATTCATCTCATCTGCTTTATTTTTAATTTAGGCTAATCGCAAACAAACCGATTCACAAATTCGAAGTTGCGCAGATCGGCAATTTGTGTCCGGAAACGGCAGAAGAGGCGAAGGCGCTTGTGCCGAGGTGGGGGATTCGTAAGGCGTTGTTTTTTTGCAAAAAAATACCACATCCTTGTTTGTTTTTCAGCCTGGAAGCGAAATTGGACGACGAAGAATTGGAAGAGATGCTGAAGGATCTCCAGAACAAGAAGACGTTCCAGTAATCTGTGTCGTTTTCTGCTGTGTGCGCGCATTCAGTAACATGCTTTGCTCGTGGTGAATTCAGTAACATTTTGGTGAATTTGTTGCGTCGCGTGTGATTGTTAAAGTTTTGTTTCTTTGGTGCTGTACAAAGTCTGAAATCAATAAAAAATAAAAGCTGCGATTTGCCGTTCGTTTTAGTGAATCGTTGTCTTTGATTGCTTTCGTTAGCAGGCCATTCAGTTGGCAATATTTGAGCAACATTGGTGTGAAACGCGCGCTGCCGTGCGCAGATACCCGTACCGTAAAGTAAGGGTTGGCATGGGAAAATTATCGGTGTTTTTACCGGTTAAAAAACGCGTATCTATACATTTCATTTCACATTTCATCATGTCATTTGAAATACTGAAACAACTTCGATGTTTGAATGCAACAAAAAACTCATTTGTCTTTTACGTCCGTTCAGAGAAGGATCACGTGTCAATAAAAAAAAACTTGCTCGGATCGAAACGAAGGGTCGTGCTCGAAACCTCGAACTTACATTTTTGCAACGATGGACGACGCCGAAAGTGGCGCCAGTGAGTCGGCAGAGCAACACGCGCCGGACGAAAACAGCAGCTGCAATGAGGACGAGGCAAACGCGGCGCCAACAACCGCAACTGGCGGCGACACAACGTGGCGAACGCGAACAGTGGCGCCGTGGAGTCCGAATCTGATGGCACGTCGGACGCCCGGCGCGTCGCTGCCGAAACTCAAAGACATCAGACGGCCGAAGCCGGATTCGGCGGAGGTATTCTCGGGTAGGGGGGGGGGGGTGTTTTCTGCAGCTCATGTGGCGGTAGAAATGGATGGTTTTCAAGGGTGAGCCACTGTTTTCTGCTGTCCTTGTCCATCGGTGGTCACCACACGTCTGAGTGATTCTAATCAGTGTCTTCGACTTCACGTTTCATCCATTGTTAACGAGACAAGACATAGTCAACAACAAGTTGTGGGGAGTAAGAAAAGATTCCTCCAATCGTGTTGAAATTGAAACTGACGCTGCGTCGTTTGTTTGCCTGAAAACACGAAAGTGCATTCGATCCGAACAAACTGCCACCGTCACGATTGCACAGAGCGACTGTACCGCTGGAAACGCCGGCGGCCACAACGAGCCGGACCTGGAGTTTTCGTACGCTGACGCCGATGCGCTCGACAAGGAGCTGTCGGAGATCTACGCCTATTCAGAGATGCACGAATTCGCCGCCAACTTTGACGAATATGCGACATATTTGCAGAGAAGAAAGGTGAACTTTTCTGAACTCGTCACTAGTCTGCTGAGACTGCGTTCTGTTACGGCACTGTTGCACAGTCATATGATGGTGACGTGATGCGACAAAGACGATATTATCTAAAAATGCGGGAGACGCATATAAAAGGAGGAATATGGCCTTGTGTAAGCAGTGAAAGACTTGGCTCGACAACGCTTTTCAAGTCTCTGATGTGGTACACACGGATACAAGTACAATATT
The DNA here is from genome assembly GCA_030248135.1 of Theristus sp. LFF4_11. Taxonomy (NCBI): domain Eukaryota; kingdom Metazoa; phylum Nematoda; class Chromadorea; order Monhysterida; family Xyalidae; genus Theristus; species Theristus sp. LFF4_11. The sequence goes on from JASANC010002070.1 coordinate 85,622, forward strand.
TTTGCGAGATAACTAAGAGCCATATTTTTGCGCCGTTTATTTATGATTTCGGTTGCACATGGCAACCCTCGTACTTTGTATTGTAGACAAATGAAACTTTCACATTTGCGGATTTCGGGCATTTAGCGACCACTAAAACTACTAAAATAACAATCAGACTTTAGCTCGCTGACACTGGTTTGTCCAGGACAAATTGTGTCGCAGAAGCATTGCGGAACGCAAGGTCTCCTGTGGCAAAGGCAATGACTTACCGGACAGACGGTTTATCCTGCCACACTAGTTGAAGTTGACACCGGTAAAAAAGGTGAAAATCAACGGAAGACAACTCCTTTTTGTCACTGGTGCTGGTGTGTACACAGCGGTGGGTACGTTAACAACAACGAAAAAGCTACATGCAACAATGTTTTGCAATCTCTGATTTTTCTGTTTTTGCACAGAATTTACAGAATTTCGCACATGGCGTGATTTTAGATTAAATCGAAGAGGACAATTAAAAAATAACTTCAAAGTTTTACGCTTTTCAGCAAAACGAAAACGAAAGTTTCGGATTCGCTGCCCTCCGGAGATATAGCGACCGCAGGCCACCGAAACCGAAATTGGGCTAAGATCACTGGTGCCCCCAGGACAGAGCGGGGCTTAGAGGCTGTCCCCCTCACGTGGCGAGGGTATTGGTTTCACGGGATGGTGAGCCGTCCATTCCCCAATCCCACCGGAGTTTGGTACCTTCGGGTTTCCGGAATCGGTGGGGGGCGTGCTTCAAAAAAACAAACAAACAAACGCGGCGCAAAAATATGACTCTTATGTACTTGTATCCGTGTGTACCACATCAGAGACTTGAAAAGCGTTGTCGAGCCAAGTCTTTCACTGCTTACACAAGGCCATATTCCTCCTTTTATATCCGTCTCCCGCATTTTTAGATAATATTCTGACTTTTACATAAGCCCCGAAGGTCGGACCAAAATCACAATTCGACTCAGGTTTTTCACTTTTCGTTTTTTAGGCCGATTTCGCCTATGCTATTTCTACGGCCGATTCGCCCAAAATCGTCACGATTCAGTACCTAGAATTGCTCACACAAGAAAACTGACCCAAAAGCCGTGATTGGCGCAATGAATTACCATGGAAAACACCGTTTTCTTGTTTTTCATTTCTGGACCGGTTTCGCTAAATTCCACGGCCGATTCGTCCGAAATCGTCACTATTCAGTATCTAGAGTTGCTCACACAAGCAAACTAACCCAAATTCCGTGACCAGCGCATTGAATTACCCCGGACTACACCAGTTTTTCATTTTTTTTGTCTTTAGACTGATTTCGCCAATTTCCACGGCCGATTCGCTCGAAATCGTCACGATTCAGTATCTAGAGTTGCTCACATAAGAAAACTAACCCAAAATCCGTGATCAGCGCATTGAATTACCCTGGAAAACACCAGTTTCTCATTTTTTGTTTTTGGACCAATTTCGCCAATTTCCACGGCCGATTCTCCAGAAATCGTCACGATTCAGTATCTAGAGTTGCTCACATAAGAAAACTAACCCAAAATCCGTGATCAGCGCATCGAATTACCCCGGACTACACCAGTTTCTCATTTTTTGTCTTTGGACCGATTTCGCCAATTTCCACGGCCGATTCGCCCGAAATCGTCACGATTCAGTACCTAGAGTTGCTCACATAAGAAAACTAACCCAAAATCCGTGATCAGCGCATTGAATTACCCTGGAAAACACCAGTTTCTCATTTTTTGTTTTTGGACCGATTTCGCCAATTTCCACGGCCGATTCGCCCGAAATCGTCACGATTCAGTATCTAGAGTTGCTCACATGAGAAAACTAACCCAAAATCCGTGATCAGCGCATTGAATTACCCCGGACTACACCAGTTTCTCATTTTTTTGTTTTTGGACCGATTTCGCCAATTTCCACGGCCGATTCGCCCGAAATCGTCACGACTTTGGTTATTTAACTGCTATTCTTTTCACTTTTTCAAAAAAATAAAGGTCAAATTCAAATTCTCCGTTGTTGGTAACCCCTGTAAATTTTTTTATTTGTCAAATAACGGTTTGTTTCACGCGCAGAAATCGGAAATACACTTCAAAATAAGCATTTTTCGTTATTTTGTACAAACAAGCTAAATTTTGAGCCTTGGGAAGCATCGGAGAAAAAAAATGAATGCGAAATTTGAAAACCCCGAAGATTTTTACCCTAGAAAATGTTTTTATCATAACCGTCAGAATTTTCTAAGTATCACTGAAACTGCGTACACATTTTATGACATGACCGAAAAAAAGGGGTAAACAAGAATAAGAAACAGCGAATTCAGAATCGATGTTTTGCGCACACAGCGTGTATAGAAGATCACCACGAAAAAATTTCTCGTGCACACACTATACCTATGGATTATCTACCTGTGTGCAGGAGAAAAAATTCTCAGCTCCTTTTATGTTCACAATGCGAGGCACTGTAAGTTTGAAATTTTAGCGCGAACGAACCACGGGCCATATTATGTCTCATCCGCTGTCCGCTTCGCTCCGCTTCCATCGCGAATGGACATGATAACAGCAGAATCAAAGCTCGTATCAGCGTGCAGTCCATTTGGCTAATATATATACAACTGGCTGATTGGTTGGTTGCACACACGTGCAGTGTGCTGCATTCTGTGCAGGCAACCTCCGCCTCCACAGCAATCCCTACACAGACTGCACGCATCAGCCTACGACAGAATGCATGCTCAACTGCACGTGTGTGCAACCAACCAACCAATCAGCTAGTTTCTATGTATTGGCCAGATGAACTGCATAGTGTGCGAATGAGTTCATGCACCATTACCACCGTGTTATAAGCTAACGAGTGCAATGTTGTCGGAACAGGTCTTTGGTGGATTTTGTGAGAACCTCGATTGGAAATTTTCAACAAAAAAAACAATATTTTCTGTTCAGATGCCACTGAACTGGTGTCGCCTGACACGCACTCAGCAGTCGTCCGTAATCGTTGCGCTGTTGAGTGATCTCGAGCTGGCGGATCGCGCCCGTCGCTTGCGTGCGGCCAGGGCCGTCCTGTATTTGCTGCAGGTGATTGTTGGAATACTTCCAGCGACACACTGAAAATCTCTTGGAATTTGTCGGTGAATCGTGAAACAGTTTTAAGCGGAGCTTGATTTTGCTAGGGCGCCTTCATGGACGTCGCTGATCTAGCGGATCACTGGAGCGAACAGCAGCTGAGCGCACATTGTCTGCGTCAGGCGTTCATGAACGCACACCTGCTCGTTGAGCATGCTGCATTCAGTGTAAGCTGGGCTCGGGCAGTTCAGTCTGCAAAACATGTTTCCGTTGCGGGAGGGGACGACGCTCACTAGTTCCTGTTCAGCAGGGTTGCGTTTTGACAATGTCAATTAAGAATGCGCATTTTAGTCAGTTTGAAATCGCCAGGTTGAGTTTTGACGTTTCAAATGTTGTGTGAAGCCGCATTCTCCATCAATGATTGTTCTCGTGCTGCTTTCCACCGTTACCATTCAACGTCGTTCTATTGTCAAGGCCATCTCCGTTCTGCTGAGCATCGAGCTCGAGCACAGCGTGCCTGACGATCAGGGTGGCGCGGTGTTGCACTTGAACGCCGGCGACGTCGTTGGATCGACGTCGAGAAAGTCGTCGTCGCGCTCTGGCGCTGGCGAACAAGCGACCGATGCGCCCGGCAATATTGGTGGTACGTTGCTGGTGGTGGCGGCGGCGGCGTTTTTAGTGCCGTCACTGCAGAAAGGTGTTCGTGTTGCTGTTTGCGCCATTTTTCGCCAACCTCACATATGATGAATATTGTACGATTTGCTAGCTTCGGAGTTCTGAAGCCAGCGGGTGGGGGAGCGTGGCGGAGAATTGCAAATAAAAACCCACCAAAATTCTCAGCGCGCACTCGCCGCTCGTCAGCGACGTTGGCGGACAACGTTGCACTGCGCGCGGTGCTGGCGGCGCTGTGTCACGTGATCGAGTTGATACGGACAGATCCGGTGCAGATTGAACAACAACTCGCCGAGCTGCACTATCAACCGGCCGAATTCACCGACGTGGAGAAAGAACGATTTCACGAGAATCAGGAGGCGACACGCAAGGAGCTTGGTTGGTTTTAGGTGGATTTTTGTTGTGGCTGTCGGTACTGACGGTTGTTTTTGAGTTTTGAACTTTTGATGAAGTTTTTTTTTTTAAAAGTGACACCACAACAAACAGTTTCTAATTTCTCTTTTCAGCGCACCCACTTTGCGGTGACAACCAGCCGTTGACTGTTGTTCTGTTCCAAATGATCAGTTCGTTCTGCGCTGGCACGACCCCGCACTATCCGATGCGCAAGGTGAGTACCGCGGTACACCACAAAGTTGGAAGTCTTAGCTTTGTCAACCTCATTTTGATTGAAAATGGACATGCTTTGCCCAGTGCAGAAGAAGGAACTGAGTTCCAATTGTCTGAATGGGAATTCCTGGTTTTCTGTGAATAAGTTATCGCACAAGTTTTTTACTCAAGAGTGCTTCAAGAGGGGCACATCACGGAAAAGGGGAGGCCACCCCTCTTCTGCATATGATGTTGGCGAGGCCGAAATGCAAAGAGAGAACCATCCTACAACGAGGTTGATTTGTTGTGTGCACACAATTGAGTGTCCACCATTTCTTTATCGATTGACCAGCTGCAATATGAAAGCGCACAACTGAACGACCACCAAAAAAAGCGCACATTTCTCCAAAAGCAGGTGCTGCTGTTGCTCTGGAAGAGTCTGCTGTTCAACCTCGGCGGCTGGGAAGCGCTGCGCGAGCGCAAGGCACAGCGACGCTCGGAAGCGGGCGTGTCCGCATGCGAAGACACGCTGACGGTCGCCAGGAGCATGAAGGCGGCGCCGCCACCGGCAGTGCCGCAGTTGTTGGCGCACGCCCGCGATCTCATTGGTGCGCCTTTGTGTTGTTCATGGCGTGAAGTGAACGCAACACCAGATATACTGCAAGTGTGCATCTATCGTAAAAACAGGCTCGTTTTTCTGTTCTGTGGATACACACTGCAGTCACGAAGTAGAGCGCAGTTTTTTTTTTATTTATTTGATTGAGTGAGTGCTCGTCGAGTGGAAAACGTGCAAGTACATGAGAGAACTCGACAATGTACTTGGTGCTGTTGAAGTGCTCACATAATAAGGGGCCAACTGGACGGACAGTATTTCGATGGCACAAAGTGTCACACATAACTTGTGCACTTCTGCCCCCCCGCCATTTCAGACCCCGACCGTCCGCCAGTGAGCCTCCGTGGCAACCGGCCGCCACTGCCGCAACGTCAGCTGGCCTACTGTGGCAGCAGTGACAGCGACGAGAAACCAGACGACGAAGACGACAACGACGAGGCGAAGTCGTCGAGCGCCGCTGCCGCCGCCGTCGGATCGGACGACAATGAGGGCATGCCGGACGCGCAGGAGGACGACGGCGAAGACGAGGTAATATCAATTTTTTAAGCTCTGCGACTGAATGCGTGTGCAGACATGAAAAGAAAACTAGTTTCAATCTTTATGTGGCCATTCAAAGTCGCCTAAGTGTAGAATTTGTCGGCAATTTTGAATTCCCGCGTCCTGCATGCAACTGTTTACCCATCTATGGGCGCATTCAGTTGCGGCACCAAAATAAAAGATAATAGTGTGGATTCATGGAGCAGTATTCAGTGACGCGTTGCTGTGTGAAAAACGTATAGCTACGCGGTTACGAAATACCGCTTCGTAAACGCCACGAACGTGTCAGACCGCAGCTGTTTTTTGTTATCACTGAGTCAGTTAAGCACGTTCTTTCCACGTTCGCTAGCTGTTTGACTTGTGTTTGGGCTGGGCTGGGCCGGTAGAAACACACTTTTTTGGACACAGGTGATGATCGACTTGGATGACGAAACGAAATCGGCCGTTCAGGCACTGGATAGTATCATTCAGATCAAAGTGAATCAAGGTTTGTGTCTGGGAGGCGTTTTTTTTTTGTTTTGGGTTGTTTGCCGATGCCACCGAATAAGTGAGATCGTTTCCCGTTGTTTTGTTGTTTCTGCACGTTGAACGCACACATGAATATACAGATTGTGAATTTTGAGTTATTTGCTGATTGGCTGCTTGCCTGGTGGTATCAAGGCAGCGTATCAAACAACCAATACTCAAACATTCACAGTCGGATTTCGCTTGTGGCCACCGGCAGTACTGTAACTCTTGTAGTATCAACTATAAACCCCATCCGAAACCAATGCGATCGCTTTTCGTTGCCGCTTCGTGTAACAGAGAGGCGCACACGGCGCAGTTTTGTTGATCAATCGTCGAATGATCAGGTCGGTTTTGCGGCGCAACAACAGCCTGCTCAGTCATGCCTGCACGTTTGCAGACGAGGACGACGACGCCAGCTGCTACTCCGGCTCGTGCGCGTCCGCCAGCGCGCGTGCCGACTCGCCGCCGCCATCCCGCACGAGCGTCGGGCGTCAGCACTGCGGCCGGCTCGTACGCAAACCGCAAGCGCTCGCCGTCACTGGCGGCGCCGTCGGCAAGTCGAAGGCGCTCGCGTGGTCGCCGAAGATTCGCGAGACCGATGTTGCCGTGTTTCTCGAAAGTAAGCCAGGCAGCACTTTTGTTGTGGTTGATTCGAGTAGAGTGGGGCATGTCCATGTGAGATGGCGCACTGGTACTCGACAGTAATGCGACATTCATGAAGAAGTATTTGGTGAGCGCGTAGCTGTGTTTCACAGCACAACTACGTGTCGTCACTAAATACTGCTCTGCTTCATGAATGCCGCTGAAAGCAGCGCTGTTTCTGGTTGATTATTGAATTGGGAGTGGAGTGGGCATTTTTGAGTGCATTTATGTTTTGTTTCAAAGTGCGCCATCACTTTCATTTTCAGACGAACGCTTGAAGTTCCTCGACTTCAACTTGCCGGGCGACACGACCACGCTGATTGGCCTGCCTACGCCCATACAACGCAGCTACAGCACACTGCGCAAGCACATCTATGTGTCGCTCGGCGATCTGCAGGTGCGGTGATGCACATGACACACGTTGCTGTGCTGTCTGTTTTGGATTTTCCTTTGTTTTTTTTTGCAGAAAACCACAATTCAATACCAATTTTGGTTGATTTGATACGATATGATCTGTCTTGAATGCCACTCGGGTATTCGGGTGGCGTCACCAATTACTTCACGTACAATTACACTTACACTTACAAAGTTTGAATTTGTCATGCATGAAGTTGCTTTTCTATCTGTGCGCTCATTGAGTCGAAAACGACAAAACAACTAGAGAAGCCTTACGGCCCATTCGTGCACTCGCGCGTGCTGAAACGCAGGCGTCAAATTAGTGCGTGACACTGCGTTGTTTTTGCTTCATGAACGTGTAGCGAACGTGACGCCACGTGACGTGACGCTACCGCTTCAAGCTCCATGAATGGCGCTTTAGATCTCGCTTCAAAATCACATTTCTTCCAGGCGAAACGCGAGGAGCAACTGCGTCAGTGTCCGTTTTCGCAGCGTGAAACGATCGACATCAACAGCACCGAGCTGCTCTACCGTGGTCTGTTGGCGCACATCCCGCAGTACATGATTGCGTTGTTGAAGATTCTGCTCGCCTCCGTGCCCTCGTCGAAGGTGCGCTGACGTTGAATCTGCAGTGGAGAACTGTAGACCAGGCACAATCGGCCTATGAATGTGGATTGACTGCGTTTGGAATCAGGCTGACTGGCTGATGCAACCAGTGCGATGCGGCAAATTCGCATATCACATTGAAATACCCCACAACGCAAGAACTGTACAGTTTACGGTTTGACGTTAACCGAGATATAGAAAACACGATTCAATGATTTGCGTTTTCGCCGTAATGGCGAAATGGTTTGCGGCAATGCTGCTGTTTGATTGGACTGTTATTGAATTAGATCCAGAAAAGTCAGCTGATCTGAATCTGTTATTCAGTAAAACTGCTGAAGATTGTAAAAATTGTTTTTTCTGGCAATGCTGCTGTTTGGTTTTACTGTTGTTGAATTAGATCCAGAAAAGTCAGCTGATATGAATTTGTTAAGGCGGAAACTCCATTTAGTTTTTCGTCTGTACGCACAAACGTCGTTCTAAATCCCGTGCGCAAACTAATCGTGTCCGTAATGCATTAAGATAGCACACACGACACGATTTCTAAATCGCGTGGCCATTTTTTACGTGTCGTGTCCGTGCGTACGCACAGAAAACTAATTGCTAAACACGCCTTTATTCAGTAAAACAGCTGAAGATCGTAAAAAAATGTTTTTTTCTCGTTCACTTCAGGCCAAAACTGATTCGTTCAACATCCTGTGCGACGTCGTGACGGGCGACGTTGACAGCGCCGTGTTGATGTCGCTCAGTGGGTCGTCGTTCAGTCTGGACACCTCTGAGGCTGCGCTCGCCGTTGATCAGTGCGCGCGGCTAGCCACCGATATTCATCGACACAAGGAGGTGTACCACTATGACGGGTTTTTTTTACTTTTTTCTGTCGGTGGTCAGTTTTTGCGCATTGGATCGGACGAGTCTCGTCTGTTGACTGTAGCTTCGAATGTGATCGATCGGCTATATGTCACTGTGATGAGAGCCACTTCGGGTTACCATGTGATCAGTCAGGATTTGCACTTGACGCGACAGCGTTCATCAAGTTTCATAAGGCAGGCTGTAGCCAATCATTTTTGCAACTGACTTGTTCACCATCGTTACCACATACTCGTTTGCACAGATCATCGTGAAAGCAATCAGTAGCATCCTGCTGCTGCTGCTGAAGCACTTCCGCCTCAACCACATCTATCAGTTCGAGCATCTCGCGCAGCATCTCGTCTACGCCAACTGTATCCCGTTGATATTGAAGTTCTTCGATCATAACATTCTGTTCTACGTGCAGTCGCGCAATGACATGCCGCTCGCCAATTATCCGCAGTGTGTCGTGCATTGGGCGTTGAATGGTTGGTGGAGTGGAGTGGGTGGTTGTGGATTTGGAAATGATTGGTCGGTCGATTGGGTACGGGCTGATTGGTCGTGGTCAGGCTCAGGCCAGCATGATGTGTACAGTCCAACTGAAATACCGTATATGCAGTATATTATAGGCGATTTACACGTAATTTATGGGCAATCAGCTGATTGGTTGGTGATGACGTGATGCGTACATTCTGTGCTTGGACGACTCGACCGACACAATTTCTTGCCAATCAATGTTTGCAGGCCGCCAATGGCCGGACTACACCGGTGACTTGCCGGATTTCCCATTCCGCTCGTCCAACACGGAGGCCACTGGGGCGCCTGCATTGTCGTCGTCGATCTCGGCTAGTCGACCGGCGCCCGGCTATTTTCTCTGGCGCAATCTGTTCGCTTCGATCAATCTGTTGCGTGTGGTCGGTTTGGTTGTTTGGTTTTTGTTTGTTTGTTTCGCTTTGTGTTTGCTCTTTCCTGACAAACCCGTCCCTCTTCCGCCCCTCTGATGTCCCTACTTTGCAAAACGTCTGTTTTTCATCTCCCTGCAACACAGCTTAAAAATTTAGAGCAGAATCTTACGACCTACAGTGGCGGCCAAAAGTGTTGGAACACTGCGTGTATGTGTGTGCTGTGTATTGCGCAGCGTGTTGCATTGGTCGTACAAACGCTATTATAAAAATTTATGGGCAACGTTGGGTTTACGGGACACTTTTCGACCCAACATTGCCCATAATATCTTAGCGTTTGTACGGCTGATGCAACACGCGCGCAATACGCAGCACACACGCGCGCAGCGTTCCAACACTTTTGGCCGCCACTGTAGAAATTCCAATTGGGACTTTTCAAAATAACCAATTCTCAAATAAAGTAGTACCTCAAACGAAATGTTCAACTTCGAAACAAGCTGCCAACAAAACTTTTGCCTGATTTTGGTCTGTTTAAAGAAAATAAAACCACTTATTGACTGACGGACACCAGCCCAAAGTAATGCGGAGATTATTGGCGAAGCGCACCATTGTGCAACGTGTGTCCATGATTGCCTGTTTCAGGTGAACAAGCTGACCAAGTGGAAGCACGCACGCACCATGATGCTGGTGGTGTTCAAGAGTGCGCCGATACTGAAGCGAACGCTCCGCGTCAAACACGTCAGTTCGGCGTTGTGTAGTTTGCTTTGGAAAAACATGATTTTCTTATCCACCAAAGACACTTGCAAGCGATGGAAGTTTGCTCACTCAACCAACAACGCCAATGCAACAATAATTTCGCGTGCAATCGCTGCGGTCGTTGTGCTCAGATTCTCCTGCAATTATACGCGTTGAAGCTGCTGAAGATGCAGGCGAAATACCTCGGCCGCCAGTGGCGCAAGTCGAACATGGAGATCATGTCGGCCATCTACAACAAAGTGCGACATCGGTCGGTGCTGCTCGTTTCGTCCTTCTCTTTCGTGTTTTTTTGTGGCAAAATCGACCTGTAGATCGCGGTTGACTGGCTGCTTTTGAATCGAGCTCGTTGATTGGTGCACCGACATATTGCTCACGGTTTGATTGTGTAATGCAGACCGAGAATTTCCAGAGGAACTGCACAAAATATTTACAGTTGAGGATCAGAACCGTTGTATCGGCTGTCATTGGGTGCACAGATGAATGCGGCGCGCTGATTGGTCACTCTATTCCGCTCAATAAGTTCTCTAGTGTTGTCCATTTCCAATAAACAGAATGTCTCTCATTGCAGTTTGAACGACGACTGGGCGTACGGCAACGAGACTCAGTCGAAGCCGTGGGACTTTCAGTCGGAGGAGGCAGCGTTGCGCGGCGCCGTCGAGCGCTACAACCAACGTCGCTACGGGCACGTGCTGACGCTGTCGCCGACCGCACGCATTGGTGCGCTTTTTTGTAGTGCGGTCTGTCGGTTGTCTTGCAATTTCTCAACCGTCTCGGAAAACTCGTGCTGTGGAGTTTTCAGTGCCGATTGAATGCAAGTGCACTCACAGTCCACAACGCGACCTCTGCAATCCGGTGATCTCCTGAACTAAAACCCATTGCCTGTGATCTCCTCAAACGTGGCGTGTCTCGTTACATGAGCCCATTCTGTCGTGTGTTCTCGCTGGTACCATGTAGTGGTGGCTGCATAAATTGTTTTCTGCGCCACTTTGACGTCGTCCAGTCTACATTCGACGTTGCCTCTCACCACCGCCATTGTCCCCTTGACGCAGGCGAGAACGCGAGCAGTCGCCTGAGCGGCGGCGCCGGTCTCGCGGCAGCGTCGCTCTCGTCGGCTCGATCAACCGGCGGCGTCGGCGTGCTGGCGGCAGCCGGCCAAACCGCCGGACAAAACACGTCGGGCGTGCCGTCGGACGTGACGTCGTCGCGGCCACTGCCGCCGGGCGTCACGGACGAAGAGTTCGAGCGCTACGACAACGACGTCGTCTCGGTGCTCGGCCAGCCGGTGATACTCAGCGAGCGATTCAAGCGCAATTATGAGGTCTGGCTGAAACGCGAGGTGTTCAATGCGAACATCGACTGGGACCAACTGATCAGTCGCTATGACGAGCGTATGCATGAGAAAACGGTGCGCGCGCAGTTGCACGAGCTGAATGTGGAGCAGCAGGAGGTGCACGAGTTCGTTCGTTAAGTTGGTTTTTTCAGGAATGGTTTTTTTGAATAGTGGTTTTTTTGCACAGGAAATCGCTTTTGACTTTGACAAGAAAAAAGTTTTGACTTTTTGAGGCGACCATTTTTTTAAATCGCCAATGAATGATAGGTGTAATAGCCGCATGTCATGGCGTGCATCGACTCACCATGAGCGAAATAGTCACTCACTGAATGCTGTTCAGAGATTGATTTATTTATCACAAGTTCGGATCGAAGTTTACTCTGAAAACCTATTTTAGTCAGTCTTCTATGGTTTTTTCCAATTGCTCATATGAACTATTTTTTGGAAGTTTTTTTCTGGCCGCTGATCGTTTGTTGCAAGGACATTTACGTTTCTCACGTCGCTAATTTAACATTTTTACTTCCATTGTAACATTGATTTCAGTAAATATTCTTTTTTGCTTTTACTTTCCGATTTTTTTTCGGTTTGCTGTCGCAGTCTGCTTATCAGTTATCTTGTATTTTTTTCATTTGTTTTTTTTCGACACCTACTGCATTTGCTAATTCATTCAACAAAATCGTACATTTTCTCCGTTTGTCCGTTCAATTTTGTTGAAAATGAGTTCACATTTTGAGAAATGCATAATTGTATCTTTTTGATAATGAAATTTTGATTGATGCAACCATTTGCTGTTGCAGATTTGATTTACGACCAATGTAGGCCGCCACTATTTTTTGCGTCTGTGACGGTCGGTCGTTTTTACATTTGAATCTGTTGTAATAATTTATTGTAGTTCCAGTATTGCAGTATTAAACAAAATAAAATTATGAACGGCGAAATTTTCGATGAATTTTTTTTTGTTTTCAGTCACTACGGTAAAATTTTGTCCGTAGTCAAACTACTTTTTATCACCTTTTTTACCTGGATCGCCCACTTTTTCCTGTTCTTTGGGTGGAAATTTTGAACGGAAATATGGTTTTTTACTGGTTCAGCTGTTTGTTCTGCAGTTCTTATCTGTGAGCAAGCAATGTGAAATATCTGTACTTCCACAGTGTTCCCCAGAAAAACCTGCCAAACTTCACGTTCTCTCCAAGGCCGTTCCGTTCTTTTACACAGTGATGTGTTTGAAACTCACATGACGAAATCATATTTTGCGCTTTTTTTGAACAAACGCCAAACTGAAAAACTTGCTCACCTTGAGCGCGCAAAGGTGCCTCCGTTTTCGCGCGCCTGGTTTTCGGTCAAATCTTTTTCAATTTGTGTCGTTTTTTTAATCTGTGTCAAAGTTCCGTTGTGTTCAAATGACAAAATTAGGAAAATGTCGTTCCTTGAACTGTTCACATCGATTTTTGCGACTGAAAGTGGAAAGCCAAACAACGTTGTCAGAAACTCGGACAGATCATCAGTGACACGACACAGCAGTTCCAGGTCATCATCATCATCATTCGCAACTGTTTCTTCGAACGAAAAAACGCCGCGTTTAAAACAACGGAACTTGAAACACAAGCGTCAGCAAATTATTGAGCGCAAATCGAATAAGATGAATAAGTTGAAATCAGACGCGAAAATGCCGCGTAACATTGAGATCAAAGCGCGGGTACAGGACGTTGATAAGCTGACAAAGCTGGTGTTCAAATTGACCGACTCGCTGGGCAGCACCCTGGTGCAGGAAGACACGTTCTTCAACGTGCCGCATGGCCGCCTGAAGTTGAGGATTGTCGATAATTCGGTGCGGTTTTTTCTCTCGAAGTTGTTGAGTGAAGTGGAGCTGCATCAGGCTTGGAATGGAGAAACATTGTTTGTAGGTAATTGCTGGTGCGACAGCGAATTGTGCATGTAATGTTGCACGGTAGCACAAACACCAAACACATACGCAGACTGTGCTGCTGTAGTAATAATGACATTTTTTTAAATGTGTCCCACTGAAATGACGTCATGTGCCGCAAAACATGCGCTTGTTCACAGAAACCAGACTTTCCGTTTGGCTGATTTATGCCCGTAAACAAATGGTGAATGTCGAATTTAGTGAAATTTTAGTGCCAGTACTTTGACAAACGGCCGTTTTTAAAGCAAATGACGTCATTTTAGTGCTGGCACGTTTGACTAAATCCACAATACCTAACAGTGCTTATGAGTGACCATGGCTACGGTTTCAAACCGAATGATTCGCTGTTTCAGACTGCTGGTTTTTGTTCGTTGTGTGTGAATCTATCAGTCTCAAGTTTCATTCAGCCAGACGGTGAGCTGATTTTCTACGATCGCTCGAATCAGACCGGCCCGAAATTGTCCGTTTATCAGAAGAGCAAAGTGGATGATGCCGACTGCATAAAAGTGCGTTGCATTTTGGGTGCGCTGATTTTGGTTGCATTGTTGCTGTTTACACACGATCGATCGCAATGGTGATGGTGCGTCTGTCGACATTGCCACAAGTTGGTACACGCATTGCCGTGTCATTCAATGTAACCAATGAGCTGTTTGGTGCATGGAACCATGAGTGGATTTAACGTCTTCACCAACCTGAAGGTTGTAGAGGAAAATTGCTTTGAGAACAAGTACTTTTGATACCATATTTTCGTGGGCCGAGAGAAACTTGACAAAAAGAGAAGTCCCGCCTTCGCCCATTCTCAACTCAGAATTACCTCAAAATTGATTGATTTTGTTTTTCCGAAAAAACTCCAATTAATGCCGTACTCCGTGGACCGAGATCTGCAGATATTTACTTGATCAACAAAAACGAGAAGTTAAACTTAGTATAAGACGTGCATGCATAACTTGGAAGAAGATCCACCAATTCTCTATTCTCGACTGAGAGTCACTTAAAACCGTGTGATTGTTCTGTTCAGGCGACGCTGGCAAGAGCGCTCGGTGTACAGGGTGTTGTGCACAAAGTACGTCAGTTGTACATTTACGAGCAAACGAGGATCCACATCGATCAGGTGGACGCACTCGGCACCTTCATGGAACTCGAGGTCCGCAGCGCGTTTTATTTTTTTTAAATATTTTTATTTATTTATTTGTTCGCGCACCGGTTCCGGAAACCATAAGGTACCAAACTCCGGCGGAGACTGATAAATATTCAGACTGATTGAATGTCCATTTGAAGAAGTAAATACTGTCCAGTTTCAAATTGCCAGAAGGAAACAAAACACAAATGTGTTCTCTCTCAGCTCAATGTTGATTGGTTGCTTTTGTGCGGCGAAACGATCAACAGCTAACATAAGTTTCATTGCACGAAATAAAGGGCGATTATTGGCTATTGCACAGTGAAACAATCGGTGCGACCTGTTATGTGGAAAATCAGTTTTTGTAATGTATAAGTGCAATCCAGTGTTTTTGTGTTGATAACGGGTGAGATTTGGAAGATGCAAAACGATTCACGGCGAAAACTGTATATTGTAAGATCTGCTGTTGAAATAATAATGGATTTGTGTGACGAATTGACTGTGCAGGTGTGCCTCAACGACGACCAGTCGGTGCAGCAGGGTGAACAGATCGCGGAAAGCATCATGAAGTCACTCGACATCTCACCAAGCGCCCTTGAATCAGGCGCTTATCTCGACCTATTGACTGTGCTCAAATCGTCGCGCGCGTCTTCGAGTGATGAAGATGGCGATCCAGGGCATCAGAAATCATAGGGAACTATTGTCTTTTTCTTTGAATTTTCACTGCACACTGCTGCGGTTTCTGCGGTGCGTGTGCACTCGGGCAGTTTCAAGCCAACTGAAGTGGTTTTCATTGTTATTTCGTTGTTTGCTGTTTTTGCTGTATTTCGACATGTTTATTTCCTGAAACTGGACACAATCCTAGTGATAATTTAGGCATAAGAGTGACTCTCGACTGTCCGGGTTTTTTTTTACTTTCTGCTTTATATTTTGCTGTGCGGTTGCCATTCACCAATTGCTAGACATTGCCTGAATGAAACAGACACACTTTTTCGTTCATCTTAACTGAAAATGTTCCATTTTGAGACAAACCGGTATTTCTGAATCTTCTATAATTTTGATTTGTAAGCTTGTGAACAAGTTTGGGCTTCTTGAAAACGGTTGTGGAAAATATTCGTGTGTTTTATGAATAAAAATTATGTGAACTAAGACGTTGGATTTTCAATGCAATTCAGTTTTTATTAACAATGTTAGTGTTCAGTCAATAATCCGCTCCTCTTTTGCGAGGGTGGTTATATATGTACAGTTGGTTTGGTTCATTCAACCTTGCACGAACTTTCACTGATACCAGTTGTTGAGCACTCACTACTCACAGTATGTTTCGAACCAAAAAATACTCCACAGTTTTTTCCTCTTGCCCCACCACACGGCTTTGCCCTCATTCAAACGTTCATGCATTTCAAACGCTGACAGCAAAATGTGGCTGGTTGCAAAAGCATGTTTTTCGTTTTTTATTGATTACGCCTTGGCGAAGTTGAGCTGACTGCTGCTTTTCGTGGCAGACTGGCTGGGCACACAGGCGATAAAAAATGAGAATGCAGTTTTTGTTTAGTTTCCCCACATTTTTGCTGTTGTGTGTGAATGAGGATGACTCAACCAACATTTTTCTGGTCTCGGAAAACAGCTGTTTTGTGTGTTTTATTTATTTTATTCTGTGTTATTGGCCTTGGTACTGGGAAGGTGATAAAAATAGAATTCCGCAACTTGTGTACGTTAAAAAAAAATTTTTCGCGTCTGTTTTTCTCTTTCGCTCGATTTGTTCAGTGACTGGTCTGGTCTCCACGCAAAACGTTTGTTTACGTTGCTGGTACTTAAAAAATCCAGGTATTTTTGGATGACACAAAATTTTAAATGGTGTTCACGCATGTTTTCGGTTTCGCAATTTTGTTGGCGTCTGTGTCATAAAACTCGTAAAATTCTGTATTTATTTTATGGATGTACACGCTGAGCTCATAATTTAGTCAATGCGTGTGCGTTTTTGTGTTTCAGGCTTTATTTCAAGGATTTATGATGAAATTGTGCATGCTTTGTCATGTATCAAAATATTTTACTTCATCAGGATTTGTTGCGTGTTAAAATTTTACCGCACCTTCATTGTGATGAACTTATTGCTAAGCAACACAATACCGCATCGTTGTTATCAGCTTTCTATTTCCAGCATTTGAACCACGTGTATGCCGCTATTATTTTCAGTTTCTAGATTTTCAGTTTCTCAACGCGAGTAATCCTGTCGCCAAATAAGCAGTTGAGTTCAAACTTGCAATTCCAAAGTCAATTCGCCATGACCGTGTCTGAGAAACAAGAATTCGAATCAGCAAAGCTGCCCTGCAAGCAGGTCACCGTGTACAGTGATCGAGCGGAGGTGACGCGATTGCTCAAAACGGACATCAAGGTAATGGTGAAACTGGCCTTGTTACAACATCGGACCATTTTTGGTTTTTAGTTTGGAAGTGATTCGTTGCGCACCGACGCAGCTTAGTCTGATTTGGCTGTAGTGGTGGTGATCCTGTGGGATATCCCGCCGTTTTCATGTCAACTGAGAAACTTGTATAAAGGAAAATAAGAATAGGAAAGATGGACACACCCTCGCCTCTGTTAGGTTCGCTAGGGTAACCTAGTTGCCGTTACCAACTGGTGTGTCTTGGAGGATTATCTGAGAATCGATTTCCAGTGCCCCCTTGCCCTTAGCACCAGGCATTGCACGCTCTTGCACAGCTATAATTCTTCCTAACGCCCATTTTTGTCGCGCAGCCCGGCCAAATCGAGATGCTGGTCAAAGGTCTGCCGTCGTCGCTCGATGCGTCGTCTGTGCGCGTCGACGGGCGTGGTGCGGCGACGATCTGCGAGGTGCAGTACAACGAACGCTGGGTGACGCCGGAGGAGGCGACCGTCGAGGCGAAACGTAAAACACTACAGGAGCAACTGAACGAACTGAGACGCGAGGTTGCCAAGGTCAGTGGTGGTGTTTTGGAAAGAGGCTCGGCTTTAGTTTTTTTCAGAGACAGACATGGATGAATTTTGGTTTGCAGCTTGCGTGCAAGCTGATCGGTACGTACGATCGCTCAGTGAGTCAGGTTACAACCTACAGCCGGAATAGGGAATCAGCTGATTGGTTGGTGGTCACGTGATGCAGGCATTGCTGTGACGAGGCGGAGTTTGGTTTGCACAAAATGCATGCATCACGACCACCAACCAATCAGCTGATTCTCTATATTTCAGAGTTTGCCTGTGACCGAATTAGCGTGTACTGTTCAACTGTGAAACACATCGGCAAGCTGATTGGTGCAACCTATTGAACCTGGTTGGTTGGTTTGACCAAACAGTGAACCCAGTTAAAAAGCAGCCATGCAGCTGCATCCCATTGCTTTCCAGTTGCCCGGTGGCTTCATATGCTGTGTTTCGTGCACCAAAACTGAGCTATCCATTCTATGTACACACCAACAAAAAAGTCCATCCAACTGCTTCATGCAGGTGAATGATCAACAGAACACCAACAACAGACAGGCCGCTGTTCTGGAGGGCATCGCCGACCAGGTGGCACGTGGTGGTGCCACTAAAACCGATGACAACAGAATCAATGTAACACAGTTTTTTTGTATAATTAATGTTTAAGATTAGAAAAACGTTTTAGAACTTACCGGTAGTATCAAAAATAGAACATGGGAGGTTTTTTATAACTTTCAAGATTGACAAAAACTTTTCAAAACTTAGTATCAAAATTAATACGAGAGTGTTTCTGCTATTATGCATGTTTTCCGCAATTAGCAGCACAAATCGAATGGCACAGCTAGCGAGTCTGATTTCGCAATTCACTGCAGCCTGTCGACACGATCGCCTTGTTGAACTCGCTCGACAAAGTCGACAGTTTCCTGGACCGTTGGGCGGAGAAATACGAGCAAACGCAGCAAGTGAAACGGGAGCTGGCCAAGAGCCAGGAGAAACTGCAAGAAGAGATGCGTGCCGTTCAGCGTAATCTCGGCAGTGTCTCCCGACAGTCGCAGGAACGGTGTGCGAGAGGTGTTTTGGGTTTCGCAAAAATTTTCGACCGTTGAAACTTTCTTCAATTAAAATTGTTTATTTAATGTTTTCAATCGACTGGATTCGTCGATTACAAGATACGCATCCTGCATTGGACCACATGTTACGAAAAAATAGTGGAACACTGTTGCGTTGTCACCGCATGCGACACACCACTGCAGGGAGGTCAGCATCATCCTGGACGCGAATGAGGCCGGCGAGGTGCAACTGGACGTGTCCTACATTGTGCACAACGCCTGCTGGACGCCGCAGTACGATCTGCGTGTCTTCACCACTGGCGCCAAGAAAACAATGAAGGTTGGGGGGGGCGGGGTTTGGAGTGGCGGGCGTGCATTCGGTCTCCCTAAGTGCTGTTGAACGCCAGTGTCTTGTTGTCCAGCGTAAACTGTCATGTTTGTTTTCCGACAGAATACACAGCCCGCGAAAGAAAAACGAACTTAATCGGGATGGACTGATTAAGCTACAAGTAAAATTTCTGTTTTCAATCAACCCGGTCTCCGTTCGTTCTTCTTCAATTCAACGTGTCACGTGCTCTGTGGTGTGCAAAACAATCTTGCAGGTTTGAAGAAACAATTGCCGAATGGTTGGCGTTGTGGTCTTTCTTTATTCCTTGATTGCACTGATAAAACTAGGAACTCCGTTTCATGCAGCAATTCAAAATGGCCAAAGTGACTCAGCCGTATCACAGAGGGGCACGCTGCTCTTGACCAATTTTGAGTTCACCGCGTCCAGCATGACACATCCATGCGTGCATTCAGTCGCCAAGCCAATATGACCGACACTGTCACTGGCGTTTTCTCTGTCAGCCTGTAATCTTCCACAGTTTTTTTTGCCACTGTGTTCGCAGGTGCACTACGACGCGATGATCACCCAGCAGACGGGCGAGGACTGGCTGGACGCAGACCTGTCGTTGTCGACCGCCATGCCGTCAGTTGGCGGCCAGGTGCCGGAAGTAAAGCCACTTCGCGCGCATTTTGTCCGACGCGAAACGCCGCCCACGTGAGTGTATAGCCGGTTCATTCGGACGTGTCGCACCGGAATGACGTCATGTGCTGACACTTGGCCTGCTCTGTAGACCGTGTATTGATTTAGTTCGGCTGATTCCTTCCGTGAATCACGTGAATGCGTGAACGAAAGCGTTTGTTTACGAGCAAATTTCGGTTATTTCGGCCCCGACACGTCGAATATAAATCTGCAATTATCTGTATGTTGACGTTGGTTTCTGAACGTTGTATGGCAGTAACAATGCTTGGTGACATCGAACTGGTGGCCAGTTTTTTTAGAACGGAGAAAGAAGACCCAAACTAAAACAGATCTTTCTGGTCGATGTCATGTCGATTTCGCTTGTCATTCGCTGCCATAGTGTCTGTTATTTATTGTCACTTCTGTGTTTTCTTCTTAGAATCATTGCCTCTTTCGCACTTCTATTGTGTTATTGCTGTGAGCTCTGGCGTTTTGTAAACGGCCCCATTTCGACCGCACCCGAATGGGCCCTTTGAGCCGGAATCCGCCCAGCCCTATCGTATTCAGCGACCCCGAATACTCGCAATTTTACCATTAACGTTTTACAATGGTTGGACAAAAAAATTCCAGCGTAAATTGGAGAACAGCTGCAAAATCCCCTCGGCTGCAGAAAAGTCGCACTTGGGCCAGTAGGTATCGGCGATTCGATGCGGCGGAGGAAATCTCTCCAGAGAGAATGTCTGATGGTTTTATGGGTGACCATGATAAAAACACGGAGCAGCAGCGAGAACCGCGGCTGCGTCGTCCATATGCGAAAGTTAGCGGCAGCATTTTTTTCTGAAAAACACCGCGGCAGTTCTCTGAGCACCGCTCGCCACAGCACAACCCAGGGTCACCCTCGTGGCCTCGGTACTGACGCATTCGGCTCTTGCCTGTGCGTTCGCGGAATCGCGTCCCGCTGAGACGTGCTTCGGCACTTAATGACACAACTTCGATATGGGCGCCTCCACCTGACAGCGCTCTGTGGACACACGTTTCTTTCTGAGTTAGCCCTGACATAAGAATTCACCGCCCAAATCACTGTTTGTTCGTTCGTTTGTTTTATAAACTACACCAGTCAACTGATTCTGGCGCGCTTCGTCAAAACAACCGTGTTCCGTTGTTGCAATTTCCTGTGTTCTCACGTCACACAATTGCGTTTGCTTTCAGTCAGTCAGTCAATCAGTTTGATTCTGCAGTGCACTACATAATAAATACCAGAGAAGTGCAGTACACCATTGCTAGGCAAGCCAAAAATTGTTTGCTTTTCGTGTCAGTTCAGAATCGTAGAAATCGGCGTGGTTTTTGTTGCACATTTTTTCCCCGTGAACGTTGAAGATCGTCGCGCGGCAGCACGTTCGGCGGCTTCGGCGGTGGTGGCGGCGGCCGACAAGTGGAGGCGAGAATGATGAAAGGCAAGACGCTGGAGTCGAACCAAGTGATGGCGTTTGCTGCCCCTGTACCGTGCGCAGCAATGCCACCAGCACCACCGCCGATGCAGACGCTGACGGCGAATGTTTGTTTGTCGTTTGTTTCCGTTTACAACGGTTGACTTGAACCAACATCCGGTTGCACGCTACGCCACGGTTTTGTTTTCGTTTTCTATAGCAAATTTTTTCCGACGAAAAGAATTCAATTATCAGTGAATCCATTGCGTATTCCTTTTCCAGTGTTGCTTTTCAAATATCGCGTTCGTGTTTGCACTGGCCTTTTTAGTGTTGTTTCAGTGTTTTCATCTTGTTTCTGTGATTCGGAATCTTGTCTGTGCTACCACCGCACACTGTTTGCCTGGACGTCGGTCTACAGGCTAAGTAAATCCTTGTTCAATCACTGTTGCATACAACCTCGCTTGATCACCAAATGTTTGCTAATTTGCTGTTTATACCGTGTTTTTTTTCATTTATTGCGTTGCTAGCTATGTAGTCGACTGTTGTTGTTTGTTTCATTTTTACGCTTCTCAAAAAACTGGGATTCACCGCATCACAAATCACACAAGTTTCCGTGTCCACTATCACCCGTTTCACAGCAGCGCGTCATTGTTCACAAAAACACTGCCATTGTTCATTATCGTCATTTCCCGTCAAAAGAAACATTGCGCGATGTTCACCAAAATAATCGCGGGAAAACCTCATATTCGCAGCTGACCAAAAAAAATGCTCACGCTGGCAGCAAGCAGGCCCCGAATTGCCCGCACTTTCAGGCGACGTCCGGTGCGCAAAATGAAGAAAATGCTCAGTGGGCTGAAGCAGCGCCACGCGAATCATGCGGCCGAAGAGGACGAGGAGATGAGCGGCGCCGACGACGACCTGGGCATGGCGTTCTACGCGTGCTCGGTGGAGGCTGCCGAGGCCGAACACATCCAGCCGCACGTGATGAGCACGCTCGACGCACAGGTTCGCCGTGTGTGCAGTGAGTAATCAACTGCGCACATTTTGCGTCATTGATTTGTTCAAGTTCGTTCATTGGTTTTTTTATCGGAATTTCGTGTTCATTTCATTTCGTTCTGTCGTTGTGTGTTCGTGTGTGCTTGCTTCCTGCTGATTCGCCCATTCGTCTATTGTTTTTTGTTCTGTCGCTTCGTTGATGCTGGTTTTGTTTTTGTTTTTTTGTGCAAAACACTCGTCGGCATTCCAGAGCGTTGATTGGTCTGAAACGTGTCAGCTTTTGAGTAAGAATATGCAAAAAAAATATATTGAAGAAATAACCCTCTGGGTCGGATAGCTGTGGCGTAGCGTGCGATTGAGCTTTTTTCATTTTTATCTTTTTTGTCAGTTGAACCACCGATTAAATGTGCAATGAGTGTTGCGTTCGTTTTCTTGAAGGTGTCAGACAGCGTGATCACGACCAGTTTCCACATTGCGCGTGCAACCAGCATTCCGTCGGACAACACCAGTCACAAGGTAAACAGCGGTGTTTGCACCGCGCTGTGCTAGTCGTTCTGAATTGCGTGAGCAAGCGGACTGAGTCCGTAAAGTGCTCTGTGACAGCGCCCACACACGACACGGCCACGTTCTCGTGTGTGAGTACAGTCGAACTCTAGAATATAGGGAATCAGCTGATTGGTCGGTGATCGTGATGCATACATTCTGTGCAAAGCATTCTCCGCCTCCCCACGGCAGTGCCTGCAGAGAAAGCATGCATCACGTGACCACCACCAACCGATCTGCTGATTCCCTACAATTCATAGTTCGATTGTAGTGAGTTCACCAGGCGCCCGAAAACCGAACGTTTTTCAAAAGTGCGACCAGTGGATAGTCGTTTCTTCCGGGTAGTGATGCATCTTCCGGTTGCCTGACGTCCTGCGTTCACTCAGCAGTTGACGTTGCCCGACCGCAGCGGAAATGCGTTCTCAAACATCACAGGTGAACGTGGCGGTCGTCGATCTGGAGCCGACGTTCGAATACGAGACCGTTCCGTGCAAGTCGGCGATGGCCTACTTGAAGGCGAAAGTGTTGAACACGAGCGCCTATCCGCTGCTCGCTGGCGAGGCGAGCGTCTTCCTGGACAACAATTTCATTGCGAAGGTTCGCGACTGGTTCTTCGAAACTGTTACTTTGGCATAATTCTGTCGACATTCCTTTTCACACCAGACACTATTCGGTCGTCGTACCTCGTAACTTTTCTATCGCATATTTGTTTAAACCTGTGTTTTTTTTCAGAATACACAGCATGCGAAATTTTGTAATACAGTGCGAATTTGATTGGGTTTGTTTGGTTGAAATCAAACGCCCTATTGTTTTCGCTAAATGTGTTTTCTTGCAGTTCCGATCCCCGCGCCTTCTTCTATCGTGAGCTCTGTATTCTGCGAAAACAAGGGACAGGTTTAAACAAAGATACTGTACGTTTCTCGACTTTCAGAGCGCCCTGAAGTCGGTCAGTCCAAAAGAGGAGTTCACGTGTTCGCTGGGCGCCGACCCAGCCGTTCGTGTCACGTATAAATCCGCCAAGAAATTCCACGAAGAGTCCGGTTAGTTTCGAGTGCGAAGAGTTCGCGGTTTCGCCAGGTCGGGCGTACTGCGGCCATTTGCTGGTGTTCTGCTTGTGGTATCATCCATTGTGAGCGATGGCATGTGGGTGGATGAGCACCAGTTTCGTGGCAGGGTGCTACACCAGCTGCGCGACAAATGGTGGCGCCTTTAGCGCCGTGACTAGCAGGCCGGATGCCGGGGATGCCACCTATTGGCGTTCATGGCCCAGAGTGGGAAAGGACGAAGGTGGTGACGCAATTTGGCCGATCGAGTCGGCTCGGTCGGGTGCGCACGCTGTGTAAGAGCTGCGTCGTTGTCCGCGGGATGCCAGCTGTCGGAATCATAAGGATGCACCTTTACACTCGTTGTGTGCGGTTTCGCCACGTTGGCGCATGGACACGGTGGTGCAGGTGCAGCGCGGCTCGTCACCGCGTCAGAACAGACCTCGCCAATCAATATTAAAGAATGAAATGCGCAAACGCGCAATCAACGCACAACGCTTTTACTTAGAAACAGTCGTGTGACTGAACGTATTCACTGGCCAGTCATAAGTCAAGTATACTGTTCAGTGAAATGCTCCAGATTTCGAAACGTTCTTCGTTTTTTTCCAGGTCTGCTATCGAAATACACGACGACGGTGACTGAGCAGCACATCGAGGTGAATAACACGCGCGCGGACAAGATCGTGCTGCGACTGTTGGAGCCGATTCCGTTGAGCACTGAGGAGAAAATGAAGGTGCGCCCGGACAAGTGTGCTGCCGTTGCAGAGTGTCGTTGTGTTTGTATTTGCGCTGTTACGGTGCACGTTTGCGGTTCGCAGTGTTCAATCCACTCCACCAATGTGACACGGTGCAGAACGGCGATCTGAGAAAGTTGCCGAGTATCCGTGTTTTTTGGCTCGCTAAGCGACCCGGCCAATTTCAGGGACGGGCCTAGGCCTGCTCTTGAATCGGCCGCATCAATGTGCTCATGAAACGAATCGCATTTCTTCGTGCGCACACAGCATGAAATAAGACAGCGCAAAAAAATGTTTTTTCTCGACCCGAAACCAAATTGAAAGAAAGCCATGAATAGTGACGCGTCTTGACAATGCACTGAAGTAAAGTTGCTTGTGGCAGGTGAACGTGGTGAAACCGGACGTCCGCCAGGAGAAGACCGCGTATCGTCTGAACAAGGACAACGTGCTCGAGTATGACGTGACGCTGGAGGCCGGCGCCAAGGAGGACGTCGAGATTCGCTGGTCCATTGAGCACCCGAAAAGTGAAGAGATTGAGTTTCGGGAATATTGAACATTTGCAATTTGAATTAAGCACAGCTTAAAAAAGATATTGATCGATTTGGTAACTGGCTAACTAAGTTTCTGAATGCTCTTGGCTTCACTCGACGCGGTGAAAGCTTCAGAGAACTAACTTTAACGCTTTGAATATGATGTTGATTGTCGATTAGCTTTATGTTTATTATATTTTATGTTACGGAATACTTGGCTTATTGCTGTGCCAGTTCCACTTTTTTACACTTGTTCCACTCTTTTTCACGTCTGTCTTGTGCACATTTTTTGTCATTTTTTGGGTGAAGCGAATTGACTTGTGATGGATAAATTCTGTGTTTTGTGCATTGTCCAAAACTGTGTTGTTGTGTTGCTCTGTTGTTTGAATTTGTTTTATTCGAAAAAAAAGAACATAAACTGTTTTCGTGTTACGTCTGTCACAAATTTTCAGTGAATAAAAATGATAATAAAAGGTGATATAGAAAGGAAAATTCAAAAAGTACAATACACAGTGTGCACATGTGTGTGCATAACTTATGCGACTTTTCAGTCCACAGTTTTGGCTGAACATTTGTGTCATAAATAATTGGCGTTGGTCATCAGGCTGTGTTTGAAATGCGACATAACTCTGCGTGTTTTCACAAATTTGCATCACTGTATACATCACAATTTTGATTCCAGTGAATTGTTTTGATTGGAATCAAGGTTGACAGGCATAAGTGATAACTGTATGTAACAAACAACCAGCTACAAAATGTTTATGTATGAAATATGAACTGAAACTGCATTTGTATATTGGCCTTCAGTGCGCGCTGATTGGCTGGACTTGGATTTACTGGGTGATTGGTAGATAGTGATGGTGGTGCAACCAATCATTCAGTCGGTATCTTTTTAGAGTAACCATCGCTTTGAGTTGTCGATTCCCTTTCAAACCATGGGGACTTGCCACTGTGGTCTTACTTGTATCGATACTATCAGCTTGAAATACAGACAAATTGTGTACATGCTACATATGTTGTCCACACAACTGAGATTGCACACACCTGGGCTGGTTATGTTTTGATATGTTTTTACGCACATTGTTGTCCGTCTGTAAACTGAATTTATAAACAGACATTATGTGCTAAACCGGTATGTTTTACAACATTACATGTTTTTTTGACTTTTTCAAAGCACTGCTTTTTTATGAGTAAAGGTAACTTGACGCCACCTGCAATGTGCTTTTTGCCTTTATGATTGACAGAAAAATTTGCGATTGGTTTTCCAATTGTTGGTGACCTGTTTTCGAATTCGCTTTGAAACTGGTTGCTTTTTAAATTAAAATTGGTTTCGTTACGCTGCTTTTTTTCAAAAATTGGAATTGGTTTCCTTACGTTGCTTTTTCAGTTTTTCGATTTTGATTTTTGTCACACTGCATCCTATCCAGATATGAAACCACGTGTGTATTGTGTCCAACGACTTTGCACAGTCGTGAGCGGAAGAATGAGGATGCCAAAACGATTTTTTGTGTTGAAAAATCTTAAATCAAACGCAAAAAACTCGCTTTGTTTGCTCGCTCGATTAGGCCGTATAGTGTGTGTGTGTCTATCTTTTTATAGCACAATCCGAGAGTGAAAATAAATTTATTCAGCTCACACATTTTTGTTGATGCAACCAGGGCCCGATTTCATTCATCCACATCGCCAAATCTGCGTAACACCTTTTGCATTTGTAGTTGTAGTTCCTTTATTTTTATTTCACTTTGCTCATAAAGTAATTTTTTTTGTGAATGTTCGTGCGGCCGATTTTTGATGGTAGTACCTTCAAACCATCGATATACAACGTACTATCGGATCACCCTGTACTACTACTACACTTGATTGTCGTTTGCTGAAATCGTGCTTTCTTCGTTTTTGTATTTACACTTTTTAACCCAAAAAAAATCGTGACGTTTTAGCAAGCGAAAAAAAGAATAATGTACTCCAGCGAGCAATCGGTGTCAGACAAGGTGCGACTGAAATACAAACGAAGTGCACCGACATTCTGGGGCAGTCACTACGTGCTCTGCCTGCATGGGCCCTGTGGTAAGCAGTGAGTGTCATTATCGATGTACGATCGGACCGTAATCTTAGACAATCAGCTGATTGGCTGTTTTTGCATGTGTTCACTAATTAATCCAAGTAGCCGGCTGTAACGAATCAGCAAGCCGGGATGCAGAAATATTCGCCATGTGCTCCACAGTTTGACCGCACTTTTCAAATTGTTTCCAAAATTTCAGTTGCACACCAACAGTCGAAATGAAAAAAAACTCCTTGCAGGCAGTGTGGAGCGCGATTTCGAGCCGTGCATCGAGCGATTCGATCGTGACCGATTCACGTTGGTGGCGTGCGAATTGAACTGGGCCGAGCCAGACCAAAGCGTGTCGTGGACGGACGTCTGGAAACGACATGCAGAACACGCGGCAACGCTGATGCAGGTCACGGGGTGTCCGGCTTCGCAATGGAATCTACAGTCGAACTCTTGTAGGGAATCAGCTGATTGGTTGGTGGTCACGTGCATGCTTTCTGTGCAAACCAAACTCCGCCCCCCCCGCAATTCCCACACAGAAAGCATGCATCACGTGATCACGCTGGTTCTCCATAATTTAGCGTTCGACTGTGGCAGATTCATCATTAGCTCATTTCATGGTGCATTTCTTGCACCACCCAATCTATTTACAATGTATGAACTGCCGCGCACAATGTGGACGAGAAGTGGACGACGACGAATTGTTGTTTAGCGTCAAGCGTTGCCTGAATGAGTGTTGCTGTGTTGCTTTGTCAGTGGTTGGAAAGTCACACTTGAAACGGGGGCACTTGCAATCGATCACCGAAACGCCGTTTCCATGCAAACGTCCGCCGGTCTTCTCTCTGCAGCAACTGTTCTACACGCCGTTCTCGGTGCTGGCGCACGACGACGCCGCACTGACGGCGTTGCATCTTGCCGCCTCCTATCCGTCGTTGGTGCGATCGCTGGTGCTCTGGGACGCCACGGTGCGCGTCAGTCGGTCGCATTTGACTCTGTTAAAAGGTGTGGTATGTTTCGTTAAACGCGCTATTTATTTTCAAAAAAATACAAAGCTCGCGAAATAGAAATAAAAATAACAAACGCACCCGTAACTGGTTATGGAGAAAGGTACAGTTGGTGCAATAGAGATCAGTTTGGCAAGCGTGTCGCCAATTCAACGGCTTTTTTTGTTTTTTGTGTAATTTGTGTAATTTGTGTGTGTTTTCAAAGGATCTTCGTTTTTTGTGTAATTTTTGCGAAGTAAAAACCGTCAGAATCTCGATCGTGAGAAAGCTTTTCGTTTCAGAATACACCCCGCCCTCTCAGGTAAACAGTCCGATCTACAGGCGAGTGGTCGATGACCGACAGGGGTGCGTTTTTATAGAAAAAACTGCTTTTTTAAGAATTCAACCTACAAATATGAAAAGCAGACCAACCGCATGAGGGCATTTTTTAGAAGTGGAATAAGGCATTTGTAAATTTTTTCCGCAGGTATTTCAGCAAAGCTGTTGTTATTCAAAATGTTCTATTCAACAAAACGTTCCACTACGATTTCTCAATGATAATTGCACAAAACCCATTACTTTCCAGTCACTTCGAGAATCACACGTACCGATTCGACAGCATCGACCGACTGAGACGAGTGGAGCAGCCAGTGCTGTTGCTCGTTGGTGACAGCAACCGGCTGGTCACCAGTGAACAGGCGAACCTGCTCAATCAGTTGCTGCCGAACGCGCGGTTCGGCTGAGTTTGTATTACGTTTTTTTGGTTGTCAACTGTTTCTGTATAAAAAAAGAAAGTGAAATTGGCAAAAAATTAAGTTTTTACTGTTGTTTTACTGGTTGACTTACTGATGAGTTGTTGTGCATTGTTGATGAGCATGTTTATCAGAGCAGATCCATTATTGTGCATCCACACATGGTGCATCATCTGTTCCCTGCAGCTCAGCAAAAATTGTTGCAGAATATCAACCTGTCGAAACGGTGATCACGAGCTACACCGGAAACAACACAGCGCCACGTGGTTTCGAAACACTGTCGAACAGTTCCTGGACGATGTTGATTGACACCGCGACTGAACTGAAAATCATATCAATTTTTGCTTTTTTTTGCTGCGATTGAACATGCGTCTGCAGTTTCAGAAGAATTAAAAAATGAATTGGCGTTAAAACCTGATGAAATACGCATTAAACAAATGGATACGAACAAATGGAAAAATACTATCAAAAACGAGCTTTTAAATTATTTTTTGAAACGAGTCTTTTTAGTTGTCAGTTCACCTAATTTTTTGTCCAGCAAGTGCACACACATTTCTCTGTGAGAGGCAGTGGATGTTTTATCATCACCTACACAACCTTATCGAATAAAAACACGTCTGCGAATAAAAAAAACAATACAAACCAACGTGCTGATCGAAAAAAACTGAGAGCTTACTTGAAAACGTAAACTGAAAAACTGACAACATTTCAATGTTTCGCATCCTTCTGCTAGTATTACCGACGCTTGTGGCGGCATCGTGGCCACTGTCATACTGGCCTTGGTCTCGGCACAATTTTGATCGTGATTCAGAGTATTATTTCGTCAATTTCGATGCTGAGAAATGCACGGTGCCTCCGTTTTTGTGGTGCACCTCAGAGCAGCTCGCCGCTGCATGCGGAGTCAGTGCAGCCTGCGCCAAGTTGGTGGTCACTTTAAAATTCTTCGACACTAACGATTCCATTTGAAACTACTGTTGATCTTAAACTACGAATTGTAGAGGACTTTTCAAAAAATATTTTTGTCCAAGAAACTCACACAAAACCCAACAAGAAATTCAGTCCTTGCAGGCAGCTCAAAGGTACGCTTTGGAAAGTAAAGTTGCCAAAAATATTGTGTTTTGTGTTCTCTCTATCTTCATTTTTTCAGTGATACTTACTGGTAATTACAATGAGCGACAACTTTCAACACAGATACAAAGCAAGGGCGGAGCGTCCAGTGAAGATCACTTACCTATACGAGTCGTTATGCGCCGCTTGCCACTATTATTTGCTGCACACGTTGTACGATCAGATATTCTGGCAGTTCGACGAAAGTGAACTCGAAATCGAGCTGTTGCCGTTTGGAAACGCCCGCGTTACGGATGTTAGTGTGGGGGGGGGTTGATGAAAATGGCCTACTTCAGAGCCATGCTCGGGCTGTTTTAACTCCTAAACGGGCGTAAATTGCTCCTACCCAAAACGAGCATGTTTACGCAGAAAAATGGATCTTGCCTGGAAATTTCACTGATTACGCCTCTAAATTTGATCAGTTTTTTTTTCGCGTTTGGTTGACGTTATCCATTGCGTGCTGTTTGCTCCGTCGGACATCGCTGCAGCTGATGAACAACCTGTGGCGAATCAACTCTCCTACTCACTATCCAATAATCGTCCACCATTCGTATTCGCAAATACGCCAGAGAGCCCAGTGCACTCGCCCGTTCTACAGGACCGCATCGTCTGTCAGCACGGCGCCACCGAATGCGCGTTCAACCGACTGCAGAGCTGCGCGTTGCACGAGGCGCCGGTGCGGCCCAGTGGACTGCCGTTCGTCGCGTGCGTCGAGCGTGCGATCATGCCGAGTGGGCGGAGCACACCGGACCCGATGGGGGTGCTCGATGGGTGTGCGAAGGCGGCATACTTCAGTGAACGCCAGATCAACAACATACGGTCGGTGGCATTACATGAAGTTCGCTGTTTGCGGTTTCGCCAGGTAGACGCATGCCGCGGTGCCCCCTGGGCTCGTCAGTGCGACGGACACCGGGCAGAAGTGCCGAAGCTGTTTTACCACAGACAGATCTTATAGTCTGGGCAAAACATCAGCGAACCTAGAAAGCAGAATCTCACAAAATCAACCATCCCGGGCTATGAAGCCACAAGGGACCCGGTGTTTTGCGAGTGTATGCAATACAAGAAGTTCGCTGTTTGCGGTTTCGCCAGGTAGACGCATACCGCGGTGCCCCCTGGCTCGTCAGTGCGGCGGATGGCATGCCTCCGGTTAGATTAGTCAGTTTTTTAAATGCGAGTTGAGCCCAAACGACAGAAAACCGCGTAAAGCACACATTTTTTTTGTAATCTTGATGAAGCACGAAACATCGCTCAACAATGCTGCTGCCCAAATGAGTCACCATCAACTAAACTGCGGTTGATTTTTCATTCTTTCCCGCCATTGACAACTTAACCAATTTTTTTTAAACCGCCATCCATACCACGGCCACTCAGAGACTGCTACAACGGGCCACAAGGCCACGAACTGCAGTTGGCCGCTGGCAATCGCACCGCTGAACTCGGTTGGCCGGACACCAAGGCCGGTGTGCCTTGGATCGTGCTCAACGACGTCAGCCTGAAGCACGTGCAGCCTTACAAGCAACGTCTGCATGAGCTGATTTGTCAGGCGCTGTTCGATCGCAAAGTGCCGTCGTTACAATGCATTTGAGCAGTTGCAATGGAGAAAATGAGAGTTTACAAATTGGGCAACGGATAGCCAATCATCTGTGAGAACGTCGCTCTCAACGTAGCTCAGATACCGAAGATGTTGCAATGCATTCTGCTAGTTTGTAAAGACGATTTTAATTGCCTGATTTTTCTGATTTTTTAAAAGGGCATCAACGTTATGCAAAATACTTGGATCTATGCTACCAACCAATGTCAACCAAGCAAGCCCAGGCTTTCCGAAAACGTTCACATACACATGTACCACGGGACAAAAAACTTTATATTCAGGTTACGTTGAGAAATTTTTGCTAACATCATTCAATCACAGCAAGAGATCTGACTGAACTCACAACAAGTATTGGCAAATTTGTTCATTAAAATACCAAACATTACCATTGGCAAAAAAATGAAAAAGAAACTAAAAAATGCGACGTACCGATTAATTTCTGGAATCAGGTATGACCTATTTTTTCAAACGTGTCCCACTGAAATGACGTCATGTGCCGCAAAACATGCGCTTGTCGTTCACAGCAAACCAGGCTTTTCCGTTGAGCCAATTTCTTTTCGTCAACAATGGTGAATGTCGAATCAGTCACACCAAACTAAAATTTTAGTGCCTGTACTTTGACAAACGGGCGTTTTTAAAGCAAATGACGTCATTTTAGTCCGGACACCTTTTTGAATAAATCCACAATACACGCTACATAACGCTAGATCGTTAGAATATTGTAGCAAAATTTTAGAAACTGCATTTCAAAGTGTTATTCAGCATAAGAGAACACTAAACCAGTAAAAACTGATTTACAAAAACTTTAGGACAAACGACTTCACACAGGCTCGTTAGATTTCGAAAGACCCTGCCATTTTTGAAATGTACAGCAGATGTACGAGAGAGGTTTTCAAAGTGAAACTAGCAACATGAAGTTAAAATGTAAAAAAAATGTTAAAATGTACTAAGAAATGCAGCAGGAATTCTTAAAACTATCTCAAGCAATGTAAATGATAAAAACGAAATAAAAAAGAACTGAGCAGAACGAATATGGAACAAATGTGATGGGTTTCACGTCCTGAAAAACAAAGTCACAGAAAAACATGATTCTATTAAAACTCAAACAACCATAATTTATTCTTCATTTTAAAAAGACTCGATTGAAACCGACAAGATTATTCAAGGTGAAAAATATCTGCACAAAATCCTAAAAAAAGTTCGGAAAGCAACAGTTGAAACAAGAAAGAGACTAGTCCCAAAAATATGGAGCAACAGCAATAATAACGGGAGCAATAACTGGCATCACAATGAAACAATAGATTCGATTCGATAGAAAACGAATTTTTGCTTGGCATTTAGAAAGATGCAATTGACAAAAAATTAAAGTGAAAAAAAACTGTGTTCCGAGCAAAGAATGCAGGAAGTAGGATGCCCGTTCCACAGAAGATATTCACGATATTTACACTAGCCAGCCAAGCAGGAACGAAAATCACTGACAACATTACAAAATGTTGAATTTCGCACGAAACGGCGACATTGTAAAATATACCGCACACACTAAAAGCAAACCAGCCTAGCCGATGGCCACACCATAATCAATAGCATTAGAGTTTCATCAGCAAAAAAAACGTAAAGGACCAGAACAACGACAACTCCGAACAGTATCGTTCTCTAGATTTCTCCAATTACCCAAAACACCAATTCCACTGAGGCCAACACAACAACGGCGCCTCTCAGAACTTGCCGGCGACGTAGTCGATGTTCCACCCGCTGGGCGTGATCGCCCACCGCCAGTCGCGCGACGTGCGTCGCTGCGTGATCAACTGGCGCAGCCGACGCAGGCGCTCCGAGTGCTGGCGCTCGCCGTGGATGTAGTTCGACGCGAGACCGACGTGCACGGCGGCCGGCGACGGCGGCGTCGAGATCGACCGGTGACGCTGCATGCAGTGCGTGGTGAGCTTTTAGGGAGTTTGCATTCTCTGTCGACAGGCGTAAACTGACGAAATCGCCGAAATTCTTGATCGCTCATTCGATGGCTATGGCTGTGTTGATTTTTTTTGTGCATTCGCCCGTCTCCAGCAACAGAGTACCATGAATGCACACGCATTCGTTGATGTTGCGTTCACAGTCGTTCAAATTCAAAATTTTCCAAACCAGCTTGTTTGTCTGGCTCTGGTGTTGTGGTCACCATGCGGTCACAATTTCACAAATCACCCTGTGGCGCACGGAGTCGGGGGTGCAACGGTTTAATCAAACCAGTGACTCTTTCTCACATTCTGTCATTCTTCAACCGAGAGGCCCACAATTAAAAAAACCATAAAACCCATCCACTCGCACCTCAAAAACCACCCAGAACTCCCACGGCGAGTAAGGCGCCTGTTTCGCGGGGTCGGAGGGCGCCGCGCGCGCGTTCGCCTGCCCGTAAGCGAGGTACACGAACGAGGTGTCGGCGGCGTCCTGCACGGCCACGTTGAACGACCAGGCGCTCAGCAGCCAACCGTGCTGCGGCGTCAACTGCAGCGACATGTGGTCGGAGCCTGAGCGGTGTTTTCGTGACGTTTGTGTCACTTCAATCACGTACATCACGTAAATCAGACAATCTCCGGGTGACACAAATGTGATTCTGGTTGCACAGTGTGACGGGTTAGCACCATGGTGCGTTCAAGGCAAATCGGGGCCGAAACGCTGTCTCCTGGCAGGGCACTGGCTCACGCGATACTCAGTCGTTCTCGTTCAAAACATCCAAAGTCCCCACAATGCCACTGGAGGTAGGCTGTTGTCATCGGGTTTCTGGAACCTCCGAAACGGCTACAACAGCAAAACACGGAGTACCGCCAGCCAGCCAGGACAGGCAATCGTTTCTGCGTTCTATGATTGCTGGGTTGCTCAGTGAACAAACGCGCGAACCTTCTGCGTAGAACGTCAAGTTCAGTCGCCCGTCCGACAGCGTTTCTCGGCTGGTTAGTTTCAGCACAGCAGGATTATCGTAGAAGTTCGGCGAGTCCGGCACTGCTTTCCAGCAGAACGATCTGGCAATGAAAACGCAATTGATCAGTGGAAATTGCAGGCGGCTGCAGCGAATCTACCTTCGGCTCGATCGAAACCGTCAGGAAAAATTTCCAGTGGACTGTTTAGATTGTAAGCTTTGAATAAATTGTGCACTGAGAAAACCGATAAAGGCAGAAATAAACTGACCTTGGGTCGGTTGCGAAGCTTCAGAATTGTCCACAAGAAAAACATTGAATGTTCACAGTGGAATTTTTCACACAACATCCAAAACATGCGCGAGCGAAACTCACTCCGGCGGTATAATCCTGGAGACGGCGACGTAATACGGCAGATTGCAGTATCGGCCGACGTCGGGCGTACAGCGGAACGGGCGTCTGCATTCGTTCAGCCCCGTCTCCGGCGGCAGGTCGGCGACGCCCCGGTGGTCCAGTGGCACGTACAGCAGACCGGACTCGGTCGACGCCACCGTGCCGTCCGGAGACAGCAAACGACGACGCACGTGCTGCGAGCAAAAAAAGCGCTGAGTGGTCGGTAGATGCGAGGGTGATTGTATGGGCATGCCGGCACGCTGGCTGGATGTTGTTGTTTGTTTGTTGTCCCCTTTTTATCCTTACCCAACGCCCTTGGGGAAAGGCAGTGTCGCAATTTTTATGGTCCACCACATGGGCTGCGACGTTGGAAGCAGTTTTTCTGCTGCAAAAGTGGGCGTTGGGCAAGCTGCGCTGGTATGCATGGGCGCGATGTCATTAAGTTCCTCGCCACCGGAACAGCAATCTTGTGAATCAAGAAAGCCGACGTTTATGCTGCCGAAACCATTAAGCCCCACGCAACCCGGGGCAGCCGAGTGGTCACGAGCGGATTCGAACCCGGGCCTTCCGATTGGAAGTCCCAAGTGCTATCCACTCAGCCACTCAGCCGGCCACGCTGACTGGTTGAGTTTGTATGCGACACACTGGTTGGTTGATTGTACATTGCGGGCCGCATATTGGCCGGGCTTAATGGCGACGTTTGTTGTGACGGACCCGAAATGAACCGAAACGCTTCCGGCTGCATATGGTTATGGGAATCAACCGGGGACTGTATGAAATTCCTCTGTAAATCAGTCAGAAAAAACGTGGCGGAAGCCTCATCACAGAAACGTCATCACTTTATTTATGTCTTCGGCGGAAAAAAACCGCCAGCGAACACACTCACATTGATGTGCAGCCGTCTCAGTCGCGGTTGTTCCGGATTGTAGTCGTACGGGACACCGATGGTGCCAGTGGCCAATGATACGTACGCCAGCACAACGGCGGCGAACATCAGAAACAGCAGACGGAGGATTGCGTTCATGCTGCTCGTGTACAACAGCGACGACTGAAAAGGTCTATAATGGTGACTGCGATAGTGAGCGTTACGTGCAATCGAATGAAAACAGTCAACTTTTTGCAAATATGCAGTTTTTGATGTCGTGTTAGTTAGCGCTCGGTTTTGCTGTACCGTTGGGACAGCGTGTGAGTGTCGATGTGAGGTCCCCGTGGGGATTTTTTCTGAAGACCATGCCTTGTTTGGTAGCAATCAACACACCAATGTTGCACAGATATATGACCTATTTTTTTAAACGTGTCCCACTGAAATGACGTCATGTGCCGCCAAACATGCGCTTGCCGTTCACAGCAAACCAGACTTTCCGTTTAGCCGATTTCTTCCCGTAAACAAATGGTGAATGTTGAATCAGTCACACAAAACTGAAATTTTAGTGCCCGCACTTTGACAAACGGGAGATTTTAAAAAGCAAATGACGTCATTTTAGTCCGGACACCTTTGAATAAATCCACAATAGTCAACAGGCCAAACATACGCTGACACTCACGCTGCTGAGTGTGCAACAACATGCTCTCGATAATAACAGCGTGCACGGTATTCCGAAACGAACTCCAATCAGTTCGGCATTGCGTGGCTTCAGATGCAAACAGTCAAAACTGTCAACGCAAGCAATCATGCACTCACAAAAATGATCAACACTCCGATGGCGCCGAGGAAGCAGAGTGCGCCAACGGGCAGCTCCGAGTTGACGGACAATGAGCGTCCCATGATCGGCACGAACATGTCGATCAACAGACCCGTGCAGTAGATCACCATCACCAGCGCTGGCAGTGACGCCAGCAAATGCGCTGACAGCAGCGCAGACGACGTCACACGACCGTTGGGCCGACCTGCAACGGTGGTGTGCATCGTATCACTGAGACGGTAGTCGCATCTAGAAGCTGACACACTGATTGGTCGCACACACACACACAAGCATGCTGGTAAAACCAATTAGCACACAAATGCAGCAATCAGCTCTTAGTTCTCAGAGATTCAGTGCGTTTGCAAACGTCGAAAGGAAATCAGTTTCTGGCTCGGTTAATGCGGCAAAAAAATGGGTCCCAATGACTCGATCGTATTTCAGAGACGACGGGCTACTTCACCAATTTTGAATTCCCGCGTCAAGCATGATAACTGCTCACATCCCCGTGAGCACCATTGCGTCGCAGAGCCTGTAATTCAGATTCCCCAATCTGAAAATCACCGGACAATCGGTTCGCTCACCGCCACAGCGCCGGTACACGGCCAACATCGGGAAGCGAGCCAACGGCGCCGCAGTGGTGATCATCCAAAAAAACGCCGACGCAAAGCCGCGCAGCGTCATGAACGACAGCGTGACGCAGTTCAGTGCGTTCTGCGCGTCGAACACACACGCCTCCAGCACGCACGGCGGAGTCTGCACATTTTTTTGAAAACTTTTTTTGGAGATTCTCTTGGGGTTGTTTTGGTTTAACGTTCACTTTAGTTTCTTTTCAAGTGTCTTGGTGTTTCATTTTATGTGAGAGGAGACCTGGGATTTTCAAAGATCAGCCATCGAAAATTGGCAAACCGCATAGCATAAGACAACAGAAACTGCTTTTGTGACGGCTATGAGAACGTACTGAAACGGCACAGAAAGTTCCAGAAAGCTGATCACCACTTCAAGCAGTAAACCAATGCATCCAACCAGCTGTTGCACAAAACCCAGTTGATCCGAAATCGAAAAAAGCAAGACAAGAAACGCACCACGGCCGAGTAGCATTGTCTAGCAACAGCATGCACAGCCACACCAACGATCAACATGGGCAGAACGTAGATCACAATCAACAGTTGCGGTGTGCCGTACCTGTGGATTTAAGCTTTGGAAGTTGCTAAATTCTGACTGATGTCATGCGCTAATCGAATGCGTCATAAACGGGGCACTAAAAACGACAAATAGCGCGCAAAAGCAATCGTCGCAACTGTAATGACGGAAATCACCGCCTCCGTTTTGGATAACATGTTGCTGTGATCATATGATCACCGTGTAATCAGAAGACTTTCCTCTGCACCGACCAGCACAGTGCGGCGCCCATGGCGTTTATGAAGTAGGTGCATGCGCACAGCGTCAGCAGCATCAGCAGAGCGGCCCCGTAGTGCGTGCTCAGCGCGCCGACCGCTTGCCGCAGTGAGTACGATTGGATGGGCGGCGCTGCAACGTCACAGCATTACACATGTCAATTGTAAGACTTGAAACAATTAGCAGAACCGACACACTGCAACTTGAAAACTTGATGCTCGCACGCTGATTGGCTATATCGAGCTGGTGAGACCAATCAGCAAGCTCAATTGAAAAGCACATAATATATGAGTCGACTATAACAACAAACAACGCACCTATAGCTATATTTGAATACCAATAGCCAGTACGTGGCACTTTAACTGATCAACCGACATAACAACAACTTTTTGAACTGTACCGCGTTTGCCATGAGCACTTTTCGCAGACTGCGACTGATGCCAGTGTGTGAGCACCGAATACAGCAATCGCACCACCACCAACATGATCACGGTGCAGTTGATCAGTTGACCAAGCTCAAACGAGTACACGACCGTGATCAGGCCCATCACGTCGAAGAACACGCTGCGACCTGTGTCGTCATATGGGCAGTGTTGTGGTCATTTCATCATGAATGTGATCTTTCATTGTGGTTCTGAGACTTAATGCGTTCGCAGATGTTCGTAGGAAATTGGTTTCATGCTTGATGCGGCAATTCAAAATTGTCTGAATTCAAAACTGTCAAAATTCAAAAACTCTTTCGTATTTTAGGGATTTGAGCTACTTTATGAACTTGAATTACAGTGTCGAGCATGAAACTGATTGTCTATCTATGCGTGCAATTCGTTTTTTTAATCCTGAATATATTTAAGAAAAACTCACCTTGATTATCAGAGGACGGATGCGCGAGTGACGGCGACGACGCCATCGCAATCACAGTATGAAGAATGTTTTCGCCTGAAATTGACGATTTAAAATTGAATAAGCCGATTTTTCAATCGATAAAGTTAATCAATCGATCAACACAACAACATTCTCTGCGTAATGCCTTTCCTTGTCACTGAAAAATCTTCAAAGAACAATGTTTTTTTCCAAAAAAGCGCGAAACCCACCAGCGCGCTGCACGGATCCATTCGAGATAAATTTCGGCTGATCGAACTCCGTATGATAGACGTAGCCGTTACGGATGAACGCCAGATCCAAGCCTGCAGAACACACACACACGCTTATCAAACTATTTTCAAACGTGAAAAAAACGTTTAAACAGAAACTCCGTAGCTGAATCCAAACCTGCAGACCAGACGGTTGCGGGTAAAGAGTGAGTTCTCAAACGAGAAAAAAAGGCTCAAACAGAAAACGCCCCAAACAGACGAACCAGCGATATGACCGTGATCCCTGAACATGCGGAAGTCGGTGTCGCCCGGCACCACGCCCGATTCGAACACCTCCTGGCCCATGACGCTGCAGTGCGGCCGAGGCGCCGACTGGAGATACGTGTTCAGGAGCCACTGGTTGCCGGGGCCTGCTGACGGAATCCCGCAATTTTAGACAATCGATGATATGGACAACTAAGCCAGATGAATAATAATGCACAACCAAACCAGTCGAATGAAGTCATCAAAATAACAACAACTGGAAACGTTCGCATACCAGCTTGGAAGAGCAGCTCACGGCCACCGGAGCCGGCCGCCTCCAGATTGACGAACGCGCGCACCGTGCGACGCCACGGATGGCTGGTGATGAAACTGGAACGAAGTCTGGCACTCGGGGAAAACGTGCGCACACACGTGACACGCCAATATACAGTCGATCTCGCTGACATATGCAACTAGCTGCTTGGTTGGTCATAGCAACTCTCAGCGCTGATTGGTTAGTCATGAGCGATTCTCGGCGCTGATTGGTCAGTCATGAGAAGTTCTCAACGCTGATTGGTTGATCATTACGCCATGTTGCATATATTTTCCAGATGGACTGTACTCGTTTTTACGATAGATTTCGACTTTAGAGTACAGAGGTCAGTTTTATAAATGCTTAGTAGCCCAACAGTGCCACACCACTGAGCTCCAACACGAAATCATGAAACAACACAGTTCCGGTTTTGGACGCAAACCGGTCCACCAATGTCCGCTCATTAACGTGATGTGAGAAAACTGACATTCCTTGATTCATGACTTTATTCAGGCGCTCAGTGGTGTAGCACTATTGGACTGCTATGTTTTATAAAACCGGCCCCAGGGACAGGGACCACTTCGAGTGGATCACCGCACGGTCACCCATATTCTGCAACTGATCACCAATGTTGACCAAGCCGGTTGTAGAGGACCCCCACAACTTGGTTGATTAGTTCCAGTTTATCTGCCAAGTTCCGGTCGAAAACGACTTCAATTCAACTCAATCTTTCAATGCTCGTTACCCGTGCGCCGCCATCAGAATGTTCTCTTCGGCACCGTTGAACAGGAAAATGACGTCATTCGGCAGCGAGACGTCGCGTTGCGTCAGAATGTTCAGCATCTCGATCATGGTCGCACAGGAGACGCCGTCGTCGCTCGCGCCTGCACACACGCGCATGTTTGGAAAATTTGATGTTGATGCTCAGGATTTTAGGCGATGTTTTTAGCCAGGACTAATCTAGAAAAGCGTACAGAACGCCATCCAGTAGGGTGCCCATCGAGTTTTCCCTGTAATTAAGTGCCTACACACCCCTCGGCGGGGCTCGATCCCCTGAACGCACAGACACAACGATCCCCCGAACGTGGTACTACCAGGCCACGTGAGTGACATTGAAATGTTGTTTGCAGACCGTGCAGTATCAATCAAGATAAGCACAGACTTTTTCGGCGATTCGTGGGTTGGACTTTTTGCAGTAATTCATGGTAACATTACGATTACACGCCCACACCTTAATTGCATCTTAATACACAATCATTTGTAACGTTGCACAATCATTTGTAATTACCTGATAAAATGTTATAAAATATTGGTCGTCGTACGTACCTAGTCATTTTCTGACCACACACATGGAACACGCACTCATATCCTACACGCATTGTAGATTACACTGAACAACACATTGTGACGCAACGAACTACCGTAA
The DNA here is from genome assembly GCA_030248135.1 of Theristus sp. LFF4_11. NCBI lineage: Eukaryota > Metazoa > Nematoda > Chromadorea > Monhysterida > Xyalidae > Theristus > Theristus sp. LFF4_11. The sequence continues at coordinate 126,311 of JASANC010002070.1, forward strand.
CAATTCCGATTCCAGGTTCTCACAAACGCAGCCTGCACAGTTCATCTGATTTCATCTTTTGGATCGCGACACATAGCACCTCCAGCTCCAGGAACAGCGCATATAACGGCAAGTTGAAAAAAGTTCAAAGATACGATTAAAAAACGCCGCTCGCTCACTAGCGACGGCACGAAATTTTTCTTTCATTAAAAACGGTTTTTAACCGTTTTTCACGCAAAAAATAAAAAAATCCGGCTTTTTTTCTATCCCTATCGCTCACCAGGGCTGCCCGGCCACGAGTCGAAGTGACAATTGACGAGCACACTGTGATAGGACGGATCGCGCTGCTTGGCGCTCAACCTGACCACCACATTCAGCACGCGCCGATAGCACAACGAGAACGCGTCGAACTGCGACTTCAGCAGATTGTAGCAGCCGGACGCACGCTGCACGGCCAGCTCGACGCGATGCCGCCGATTGGCGGTGTGCCGGATGCGCTCCACCTCCGAGCGGATCAACTCGAACGCTTCCACCTGGCGTTTGTAAAGAAACACCGGCTTCGTACATTGCCAGAAAAAGCAACCCGGTTTCATTTCCGTTTTTTTTTCTTCAGAACCGTTTTTTCTTTCCGAATTTTCAAGAACCCAAACATTCAAGATGTTGGCCCATCCTATTGCCACATGTTTCTTTTCGCAAATGCTACCGTGGACCTCTAAATTATAGAATTAGCGAATCAGCTGATTGGTCGGTGGTCACGTGATGCATGCTTTCTGTGCAGGCATTGTCGTTCTGCACAGAAAGCATGCACCAACCAATCAGCGTATCCCCATAATTTAGAGTTCGACTGTTGCACCTCGCATTCGTGACTGGCGGACGGTTTCGGCCCGATCGCCGCGAGACGCTCGAGAAAGGCGCGCGCGCGCAGTTCACTGAAACGCAGCGGGTCGCCGCCGGGCTCGGCCGGTGGCAACGGACGGGGCACCCAGGCGTGCGCGCACATCGTCGCCCACAGCACGAGCAGGCAGATGGAGCCGACGGCCAGCCAGTGACGGAGGCCGAGCTGGAAGCGTTCGTCGTCGTCATAGTCTGCTTCATGAGCGCCATTTCGTTTTCGTCCGTCGAAATCGCCGCAATCATATTCGTCTGAGGTAGCACTCGACGCCGCGTAATAGTGCGTGTAGTGGCGGTGGTCGTTCTCATTCGCATCCGTGTCCAGTAAAGAATGCCTCTGGTGGATGGTGTCGTCGTCGTGCTCGTCCTTGGCCGCGCCGCGCTGGCGTCGCCGACGGGTGTATTTTTCGGACATGTCGATGTTGTCGGCTGCAAGGTTTTTTCTGTTTGGTTTTCTGACGTTCTCAAAAGTACACCACTGATCGGGTGAAAAGCCAAGACACACAGTGGAATCTGCTGATTGGTGGCATTTATTCGGTAAAAATTCAGCCAATCAGTGTGAATCAGCCTCTCTCTCTCACTAATAAAACGTTTGTAATGTAAAATCCTAGCTCACGATAGGGTAATAGATAGATGAAAAGCTAGGTTTGAAAACTACAAACTGCGCAAACAAGTAGGGTCCCACATAAATCAGGCAAGTGTCAAAGAGCACCGCAATAGATGAGAATACCAACAAAACGTCAGAAGTATCCATTCATGCAGTGAATGCAAGAGCAGGAAACCAACCGAAAAAAGCGAGCCCACAAGAAAACTATTTCGTTGCTGAAATTTGTTGTCTTTTATTATGCACAATCATGGAAATTGAAGTGGAAACATGGACGGCGGGAAACACAGAGAACAAACAGAAATGAGATCACATTAATTAACGAAACACACAATTAAACACAACACACTCAGTTGATTGGCCATCTGATGTTACTGTGACGTTGGCGACCAATCACAATTCAGAGCACAATGCAGCCAATCAGCTGGTGCACCCTGCACAGTGTCCAGCAACAATTGAATCAATTTTTTTCCATTTTCATAAAACCCGCCAGTGAATTTTGGTGAATGACGGTTTGACCACCACGTGAGCCAAAACTTGCACCAGGTGAGGTGGTGGTGCAATCACAACTATCACCGTCTCTCATTTTCCTTGTCCGCGTCACACGACTCGCCACTGGAACTCTGCCAGAGTTGCATTCGCTTTGGGACCGGCCGCTGATCGGGGTCGGTGTCGTCCGGGGGTAGCAGGGCCTCGGGCGGTAAGAGGTCCGGTGGGACGTTCTGATAATAGAAAAAGATGTTTTGAAACGAATAAAACAATTTCGAAACTTCAAACCTCGTGAAGCCAACGTTAAAACCTCTATTCCACAAGCTCACGCACCTGCATTTGAACGCTTGGGGCTCCGCGCATCTGGCGTATGTTCTCCAATGTGAACTGCTTAATTGCCTCCATGTACTGAAGAATGATAACACTCGATTTGATGGTATTAATTCCCAATTTAGGTGGGGTAAATCAATTCTAGCGAGGACAATTCACCCAACTGTGGTTGGTCTGTAATTCTTGTACCACTTTTTGTCCACACAATTCAGTGCAAAACAAAACTGAACAGTGCTGAATTGAATTCGACCGAACCTCTTTGGTGTTCATGTTCTGCGAGGTTTCCGGGCGTTTCGGCAGTGCTGGACACAACGTGAAGTCGGGCGAGAAGTATTCGATGTATTCTGCAAATAACGACCAAAATAAGGCGTCCACAGAATTTTCTTACTCGCTACGGACGGGCTGGAAACACCACAAGCTACCCCCTGGAAAACACGGCAGTAGAGACCCACAGGGACATAATCAGTATGTGTTACTGGGAACTTGTGTGACTATTTACGATCTGGGCCGCATTCAGGCGGCTATGCGCGATGCGTTTGAAATAAATTAGAATTTGTACGGTCGTTCTTTGTAGCATTAAAAAACCAAAACATTTTCATCAACAAAGATTAGCAAAACGCCAGTACCGGTTGTCTCCGGAATGTCCTGCGGTATTTCCTCGTCGACCAACAGCGCCGTCTCATACGCCCAGCATCTGGCCACGTTTCGCACCGTGTAACCGCCGCCGCCAAGCACCAACATCGGCACACCAAACTCTTTCATAAATTGCACGCTTTCGCTGAAAAAAAAACAATGGTGACCGCCTGTTTCAATGTTTCAAGAACGATGTTTTCAACGGCAGAAACCAGTGAATCAATGAAACATACTCAATTAGCTGATTGGGTGACTATGAATTGGCCCTGTTGATTTGTCTAACCAGCTCAATGCTGCCAATCAGTATGTCAAATCAAATTCCTATACAAAAAAAGGAAAAACTGCATATTTCAGCAACCACTCCTTTATAGTTTAGTGAGGAACAATTTTCAATCGCACAAAATCGTACCCATGTCCCTTGAGACTGAGATTGAAGCAGCCCAATCGATCGGCACTCAACGAGTCAGCGCCACACTGCAGCACAACGCACGTCGGCTGGTAAGTGCTCATCACGGCACGCATCACCGGCCGGAACAGACTCATGTAGCCTGCAGAGTTGAAATGTCGCAGACACTGCACACAGTGCCACTGCGACCAGCAAACGAACGAACAGAGAATAGAAAACTAATGAAACTTTCTGAAAATCTACACGAAAAACAAAATGTGGCCTGGGTGGTAGTGCGTGAGAATATTGTCTGTGCGCTCGGCGAATCCAGCCCCGTCGAATGGTGTATAAGCAGTAGGCACTTAATGACAGAGAAAACTCGTAGGCAAGCTACTGCACGCTTTTCGAGGGGTTAGCCCTGGCTAAAAACATCGCGTAGAATCACCGTTTGCTTTTGTTCGTTTGTTCGTACAAACGGAAACCGATATTAAACATATACTCAAATGGTTAAACTGCGCCTTACTTTCATCGTCGATGCCCTCGCGCAGCGGCACGTTGATGGAGAAGTACTGGCCGCAGTCCGACCCAAGCTCGTACATGTCGCCAGTGCCCGGAAAGAAGTTGCCGTATTTGTGCACGGACACGGTCAGCACGCGGTCGGTGAGGTAGAACGCTTCCTTGAATCGGCAATGGCGCCGCATTGAGAATTTGTAGCGACCGTTTCACGGCTAGTATTGCGTTCGAAATGAAGTTACGAGGGAAATATCGACAAACTCAATTCCAGTTTGAACTGGAAATCTACAGACACATTCAGTTTGAAAGAAAAAAACATCAACGAACGCAACAAAGTTTAGAAGCGAAACGCAAAACGCATCAAACGCATGAGATTTCATGATGTCGTCTTTTGTGACTTCCCACAATGAAAATCGCAACTACAGCTATGAAAAAAAACTATTCCAAGTGCTCGTTCGACAGCAACCTGCACACCGTCGCCATGGTGAATGTCGATGTCGACGTACAGCACACGAGCGTGATACTTGAGCAGCTCGAGTATTGCGATCACGATGTCGTTCACGTAGCAGAACCCGGACGCCTCCCATTTCTTGGCGTGATGCAACCCACCGGACCAGTTGATCGCGATGTCGCACGCCTGGGAGAAAATGGTAACACTTAAAGGAGTTGATCGAGGATAGGAAATATTGCGGTGCATGATTTAGTGTGACTCAGAGTGCTCTTTGTTTGTTAGGTACCAGGTTACTCAGGTACCATGTTTCGTACCATTTCGGTGTTCAGTTCCGTTCAGTTAGTACGTTCAGTTGTGTGACTGTCTGTTTACTAGCACTCAATAAACTGATCCGGTCGTCCGTGGCGCATCGAACTGTAGTCTTGTGTCTGGCATCAGTGGAGGAAGCTCATTAAAAAAAGTGCTTTGTTGAAAGATTTCTCAAAATAAAGAACGAAGCTTCACATTGTTTTACGGCTTCACACCTTGTGGTTGAGCATCTGAGCGCCCTGCAACGATGCACCGGTGTACGTCGCACAGAAGTCGAACAATCCATCGAAGACGGGACTGGAAACCACAACAAACACCGAAACTTTCTATTTTAGACATTACACGTCTGTCTTTGCTGTCAGAAAACGTTGAAAAACTGGAAATCTGGCCAGAATCCTTCTTACCAGTCCTCTCCAATGTTGTACCGATTGAAGACCGACTCCAGATACGTGGCGTTCCGGGGATTGATGCGCGACAGGAAATTCACGTAATCTTCAGCGTGGAATCGTGCCAGATCGTTCACGGTCGCTCGATACGGCGTCACAACCTGAGCGGCGCAAATTTGTTATTTTTTCGATTTCAAATAAATTTCAGTGCTTTTCCACGGAACAAAAAATGCGCAAAATACGCCAATCAAGCTATTTACTGGTGCACAAGCTGAAGCCCCAAAAGTACGACCGCACCTGCATGTGCTTATCGAGCTCATACCCAAGCACGAGTGAATGCGTCACAGACAGTCGCTGTGGTTTCATAGGATGTCGTGGTCCTAGAATATTGAAGTGACGTCATATGCGTTAAAATACGGCTCCAAAATCTGTCGTCCAGCAGGCTGCTTTTTGCAAAATGGCATGGCAAACAATCGACATACCCGTATTACCCCCATTAAACCCCCACCCCCACGACAAGTTTCCGAATAATCCCCCCCAAATAATCCCCCATGGGGGTTAATTGGAAACCTGTTTGAAACACATACCCAGCGAATTCAGTGGCTGAATGCAGTGACATTGGTGAAATTGTGCTACCAAAGGCCCCAAAGGGATGAGTTAATGGTAATTTCATTACAAAAGGCTGTTACAAAAGGAAATCTCCGTGAAAAGTAGAAGTTTCTGCGACTTTCTTGCCTGCCATGCAAGGTATTTTTGCCATTTTTCAACAAACCCCCACCCCTAGAATTTGTAACCAAACCCCCCACCAATAAACCCCCACCCCTAAAAGTCGCTGAAGTATTAATCCCCTATGGGGGTTTATTGGAGGTAACACGGCATTTCTGAATCTGTGCAATCACAAATCGTCATAGCAACAACACCGACTGACCATAGTGGTAGCAGCCGACGTCTGGGTGGTGCAGATAGGCAACGCGCGCTTTCATGGTGGCCTCTGGCTTTGAAAAGACACCGATTTCGAACACAAATGAACATCAACAGATAACAAGGAGTTAACAACAATGAAATAGTGCGTAAAATGTATGATTCGGTTGGAAGGATACCGTATACCGACGTATGATGAACAAACAATCGTGTTTTCACTTTTATCATAAAAACTGCGCAGACAGAAACAACCATGATAATCACAGAGAACTTGCTCTTTTTGACCCGACAACCAACAGATTGATAACAAAAGCATATATTCTTGTCTTTGGAGCGGACCCCGTGAACGGCGCACGAAACGTTTAAAATAAATGTCATGATTTTGATTGAACACTGTTTGTCGCTGCAGCTTTTTTCGCACGCTTTGCTCGCTTTTCTTCGAGGCTGTCTGGATAAGAAACGTACTTCGTTATACGAACAACACAATTTCAAAACAAGACAGCGAAAACATAACATAAAAATAAAAAATAACATAAAAAACAGCTGACCCCCAGTTTTGCGTTTCAACAATGGCGTGTATTTCGAGTGATCCTTTGCTGCTTCTCGAATCAGCGACTCGTTTGTGAACGGCACGGTCTCACCAAGCAATTCACCGAGCCCGCTGATCATTTTCAACGTGATTGTAGACCTGAAATCACGTTTCACTATGATTTTCAATAAAAAATCCATGCTACAAACAAAAAGACGCATACACATAATTTAAATGAAACCGACAGAACAAACATAAAATCAATATGATTACTTGATTTGAAGCTCGATCCACTGTGCTTGCATGCGTTTCACTGTAGCACGTAGGGTATCTGTGAAAACTTGTAATAAATCACCGCACACAAATCGCAAATGAAAAAATTGCAGCAAAAATGGGAGGTCCTGAATGATGACATCAAAAAAACTCAACTTAAACCCAACCGACCTGCACTAAATCTCCACTTAAGTTGTGCTTCTCCATCGTATTCACAATTCATAAAGCACAGGGGCAGATGCGATGCCAGATCGTATTGCGATTTGCGGGGGCACTTCACAATGTCAAGCAAATGACGAACCACCTGTGGTCAGTTTTATAAAAGTGAGGAGTGTTTGAAAAGTGAGGAGTTTTACTCCAGGGTGTTGCAAAAGTCAGATTGTGATACAAAGTTTGGATAAATTACTAGACAGGTGAACCGGAAATGTTAATCAATTTACTAAATTCTTCAGAAATAGCAATCCAATGTTAATCTTTGATCAAAAAGGAACTTTGGGTGCAGTCATCAATTGGACTTTGTCATGGTCAACTTTTAGAACCACCTGGAGTAAAACTCCTCACTTTTTGAACACTACTCACTTTTATAAAACTGACCACTGCAGTCGAATTCTAAATTATAGGCTATCAGCTGATTGGTTGGTGATCGCGTGATGCGTGCTTTCTGTGCAGGAATTGCTGGGCAGGTGGAGTCTGTTGTCCTGTACAGAATGTGGACGTCCTATAATCAGCGGACAGCCTATAATTTTAGGGTAGACTGTAAAAAGAGTAATCACAAAGAGAAAACACGAAAATTGAGACAACACTGCACTTTTCTTCCGAAAACAATAATTAGAAAAAAATCCAGTTTTTAATTTCTACCTCCGGTGATTCAAGACGCCGCGCAACGGACGCCAAAACCGAAACGAAACACCGAATTTGATGCCACAGGAAGCCGCTTCCGATGAACGTCAGTTCGACGAGTTTCACTGGCGAAATCGACGTAACGGTGGATGAAGTCTCGGTTCTGAAAAAAAACAGCTAAAACATTGAGCAAACAGCAACCCGCATAATGAATGACAACTGCGATTTTGCCAGGTAGCCTACTCCTAGCCAATTTCGCAAATGGCGGTGCCTGCCGACTGAGCTGGCGCAAGTTTTACAGAAGCTTAGCAAGCTGTTCAGTAGTGCTTTACAATTTTTGAACTTTTGAATGAAATCATGAAACATCATAGTTCCACTTTTTTTGACGCAAACTGGTTCATCAAGGTTTGTTGGTAAAACCGAAACGTATTGTTGCATGAATTTATCCCGACGCTCACTCAGTGATGAAGCACTACTAGACTATAACATGGCCGTGGTCTGTAGTGCGACAGCGACTGCAATGGACACCATTGGAACCAGGCAAAACGCTTGCACGAAATCCACAACGAAACGCACACGGCAACGCTGGCGTCCAGCAACGTGCGTTCATACGATTGATTTAGGCGTTCGGCGCTCATGTCGATGCGACAAAAGTTGCGGAAATCATGAGTGCCGATCAGATTGCACGCAGCAAGGCGCATCGCCTGCAAAACACACGTGAATATTCATTTAAAATAGCAGGATTGCGGGAAACAAAACTTGATAAAACTGGCACGAACGAACACACACGTCGATATCAAATCCCTGTTCGAGTAAGCACCAATATTTATAGGTCCTCCGTTTGCAGCTGTGCCTGGCGTCAAAACTGGCGCCAACCGGTGACCACGCGACGACAGAAATGTCGCTAGCAAGACAGGCGTTCAAAATTCTCGGATAATCGTATTCGTCATGGTCGTTGGAGCTGCTCGCCGATTCAACTAAAAAGTCGCACTCGTTTCCCGCAACGAATGCTGAACAGCTTGGCGTCGTGGTTTTTGCTTCAATTTTGCTGATATTCGCCGATGACGAACAGTCACTGTTCTCGAGAACGCCATTCTGGCAGTCGGAGGTCACTGTCGTTGGAGCAGCCCTCCGCATCTTGGATCGAACGGTCAGTGAAAAAACCTGCGAAACCGATGATTTGCGGTGACCGTTTGGTTTGGCTGCGTGCAATATTTCAAGCAGAAATCAAATGCGAATTTGGAAATCAAGCGGATTTGGAAGAGGACCGGAAGTGGCAATTGAATGACCAGCTTTGTCAGCGACGATAACCTGAGCGAACGCACTGACACCGCTGTCCGTACGCCCCGACCGCTTCAGCGAGCAACTGTTCCGGTCCGGTATCAGTCGTGTGTTCAGTAGCGCCGCAAACAACTGCTCTTCGATCGTGTTCTGCGTGTCTTGCTGGCAGACGAGCCCATCGTAGCTCCATCCAAAGTAAGCCACCCACAACGCGATTCGACGTTTATAGTAGCGACTAAAATCGAGCGGTCGTGCGACGCCTAACGTCGTCGACATGGCTCGTTTTGAAACGCTGCAAAAATACGCAGCTGATCTCTCTTGATAGGGATGGAAAACGTTTTTTTTATTTTTCTGTGAAAAGCAACCGGTTTTTTTCACGGTTTTAAAACAGTTTATTCCAGAGCTTTTTACCTAAAGCTTCATTACTAAAGCACACGCGCACGGGCATCGGTATGCTCATGATCCACTACGACCCCCTAAAACAGCTGAAAATTTCAATTGGTACCGGATCGACCTGGTACCTGGCAATTTTCTAGGGCGGTCGATCCGGTACCAATTGCAATTTTCAGCTGTTTTAGGGGTTTTTAGCGTTCAATTCGTTATGTTTTCGATTTTTATTTGGTTTCTCTGATTGCTGAAACATTTATGCAGCACGGAAAGACATGAAACCGAACTACTTTAATCTGTATGGTATGACGATCAGTACGGAAGGCGAAACCAAATTTTCGAGGGGGGGGGGGTGTCGTCACGTGGGGGGGGGGGGGGTGCCGGAAATTTTTCAGCGGGGGTGTCAGTCATGGTACAGTGACACTCCCAAGTCGTGGGCCATGGGGGTGCACTATTGTGGAAAAATTTCTGGGGGGGGTTAGGGTTGGCATGGTAAAAATACCGGTTTTTTTACCGGTAAAAAAACACGTATTTATACGCGTTTTTTTACCAGGGCAAAAATTGGTGCCTTGAAAAAAACGGGAAAAATACCGTTTCTGTATTTTTCCGGTTTTTTTCGTATTTTTCCGGTTTTTTTCAGTTTCGGACCCTGAGTTTTTATATCATTTTTGATGAGAAAATGAAAAAATCTGTGACCAAGAAAAATATGATGACGAAATTGACACTGATGTTTTGAAAGAACTGTTAAGCGAGGTGCAAGAATCGGCTGGATCTGCCGAGCTGAGCTGAAAATTTCAAAAATTCCAAATGTCGCTCAAAATTGTCTTTCTTACACAATTCTTTTTGTTTTCTTTTTGATCTGAATTCAAATTCTAAATTCTAAATCTAAATTCGGTTTAATTGCGTTATTGCAGCAAATTGTGTTCGTCTATTGTGACCAAAGACTGTCCGGTTAAAACGCTGTGGTTTTTCCTGTGTAATTGGTGGAATATTAACGATTGAGCAAAAGATAATGTTCGATTTATTGCTGACCTTTTGGGTTTTCAAGCCCAAACATATTTTATTTTCTTCGTTGGTGCACGATATTTTGAACAAAGCATTCTGAAAGCTGTTTTCACAAATCCTGGTTCAAGTTTAAAGTCGGCTGCGAAAAATATGGGGGTTTTACAACTTTTTGGCTTTCGTTTTTTTTCGGTAAAATTACCGTAATTTTACCGGTAAAAATACAGGGTTTTTTTTACCACGATTTGAAAAAAACGGTATTTTGCCAACCCTAGGGGGGGTGCACACCCCCACCCACCCATGATATTTTTTCGCTTAAATTTTGAAGGAAAAACGTTAACACATGTCGTGAAGCACAAACAGCGAACACATAGCGTCGTCCAGATCACGATTTCCTTGGCCGATTTGGCAATCCATGAATCAGCAGAGCACCCTGAACACAAAAACTTGTTCAAAACGCAATTGTTCTGACATCTTACTTCCTGAAAAGGCTTGGCTTAGGTTAGGATTAGGTTAGGATCAAGTTGGGTTGGGGTTAGGCTTTAGGACTGAGATTTGAATCAGGTCCGTTTTCGCAATGTCCGACAACGAGCGTGTTTTATCTGAAGCGGATTTCAGAAAAGAAGGGCAGCCGTCGTCTCGAAGTCGAAGAGGTACTATGGAACACAGTGCAATCAGTACCGTGGGCGAGGGGGGGTGGGGGGGGGTACTAGGGTTGTTAAACAAAAATCAAAAAAATTTTTTTAAGTAATAAAAAAATGCCGATTTTTTTTTTTTAAATTCGAAAATTTTTTCTCTAATATGCTCTGAAAACCTCAATTTTGGCACAATTTTTCGAAAGTTCAACAAAAATTTTCTTTGATATTACCTCGTAAAACCTTTTGCAGTCGATTTTGGACCGTTTTACCGACTGATTTCAGGTTTATACAACATCTGCGATGAAGTTTTTGAGCGTCCCAAAGGTTGGCTTACCATTTCCGATGCAGATAAGCTGACGATTCGCCTCGCAATCTAAATTTGAGCGTCCAAGCTGCTCCGTTTGCAATCGTTACGTTGTCTGGTTGCCGTTTCGTGTCCTGCCGTCGCGACACATCATCAGATTTGATCATAGTTGTTCCAGAGCCGAGGGGTTGGGGGGGCCGATATAGATAGCTGGAGCAAATTTTCCAGATAGATAGATAGCTGGAAAATTTTGGGGGGGGCCGCGGGGGGGGGGGGGGCCAGGTGACGTTGGGGGGGGGGGGCCGGTCAAAATTTTGAAATTTGATAGATAGATAGCTAAAACGCTAAAAAGCTATAAAAACAGCAAAATAATGCTAAAAATACACTAAAAATCAAGTATAAACGCGTATTTTACCTAAATTAGCAAAATTTTCAAGAATTACGAGCAAAAATGGTCAATTTTGGTCAAAAATTGACTCATTTTATGTCTTCGAAGACAAAAATTTTCAGATAGATAGCTGGCTGAGAATTTTTTTAGATAGATAATAGCTGAGCCGAAAAAACCTGTTTGATAGAGATAGATTCGAAAATTTTTTGGGGGGGCCGGCCCCCCAGCCCCCCCCCCCCTAGAACAACTATGGATTTGATCGAATTTCAAGCCGGTATGTGTATTTTCACTTGGGCTGGGGACAATAAGTGACGTTTTGGGGGTTAAAACACTAGAAGAGGCATGGTAACGGTTTGGAAAAGGGGTAATTGAGGTCACCAAAACAAAATCTCCAAAGTTCCGCCATACGGGAGTCTTTCCGGAGGCGCTTGCATATCATATGTGGTTCTTCGAACTCCCTGATTGATTTAGCACAACTTTGATTTTTGAAATTTAAAAAAAAAATTTTCTTTTAAAAAAAAAACAAAAATGACGATTTTTGTTTTTTTAACAGCCCCAGGGGGTACACCCCCCCCCCCAGAGCACCAGAGACCGTCGGGTGGGGGGGGGGGTGGGGGGGCACCGTGCCACCCCCCCTAAAACCGGGCACCCCCCCATCGGACCCCCCCTCGAAAATTTGGCCGACGACACCCCCCACACCCCCCATGAAATTTTGTCTGGCGGAGACCCCCCCCCCAAAATTTTCCGCACACCCTAAATTTTTTTTCGAAAATCATGATTTTTTGTTTATAAAGTCCATAATATAAGCTGAATATACCTGATAACTCATAGTTGTTCTAGGGGGGGGCCTGGGGGGGCCGGCCCCCCCAAAAAATTTTCGAATCTATCTCTATCAGACTATCAGACAGGTTTTTTCGGCTCAGCTATTATCTATCTAAAAAAAATTCTCAGCCAGCTATCTATCTGAAAATTTTTGTCTTCGAAGACATAAAATAAGTCAATTTTTGACCAAAAATTAACCATTTTTGCTCGTAATTCTTGAAAATTTCGCTAATTTTAGGTAAAATACGCGTTTATATTTGATTTTTAGTGTATTTTTAGCATTATTTTGCTGTTTTTATAGCTTTTTAGCGTTTTAGCTATCTATCTGTCAAATTTCAAAATTTTGACCGGCCCCCCCAAAGTCACATGGCCCCCCCGCGCCCCCCCAAAATTTTCCAGCTATCTATCTATCTGGAAAATTTGCTCCAGCTATCTATATCGCCCCCCCCCCAACCCCTCGGCTCTGGAACAAGGAACAACTATGTGATAACTTGACCATCTTCATTGTAATTTCAACGATTTTGCAGCAAAATTTAGCGTTTTTCCTTCAAAATTTAAGCGAAAAATTATCATGGGGGGCCGGGTGGGGGGTGGACCCCCCCCCACAGAAAATTTTGAAAAAATGCACCCCCCCCATGGGACCCCCATGGGGGGGTCCCACGTTACCATAGGTTGGACCCCCCCTCACTTTTTGGTCGGCACCCATCCCCACGGCACCAGTACCGTGGGCGGGGGGGGGGGGGGTACACCCCCCCCAGAGCACCCGAGACCGTCGGGTGGGGGGGGGGGGGGGGGTGGGGGGGCCCCACCGTGCCACCCCCCCCCCTAAAACCGGGCACCCCCCCCCCCCATCGTACCCCCCCCCTCGAAAATTTGGCCGACACCCCCCCCCCCCCCCCCCATGAAATTTTGTCTGGCGGACACCCCCCCCCCCCCCCAAAATTTTCTGCACACCCTAAAATTTTTTTCGAAAATCATGATTTTTTGTCTATAAAGTCCATAATATAAGCTGAATATATGATAACTTGACCATCTTCATTGTAATTTCAAAGATTTTGCAGCAAAATTTAGCGTTTTTCCTTCAAAATTTAAGCGAAAAAATATCATGGGGTGGGGGGGGGGGGGTGGACCCCCCCCCCCCCAGAAAATTTTGAAAAAATGCCCCCCCCCCATGGGACCCCCCTGGGGGGGGTCCCACGTTACCATAGGTTGGACCCCCCCCCTCACTTTTTGGTCGGCACCCCCCCCCCCCCACGGTACCATACCCCCCACCCCCCCACGGTACCATACCCCCCCCTCGAAATTTTTTTTGGGCCCGTACTGCTCTGAAAACCTCAATTTTGGCACAATTTTTCGAAAGTTCAACAGAAATTTTCTTTGATATTACCTCGTAAAACCTTTAACAGTCGATTTTGTTTGGACCGTTTTACCGACTGATTTCAGGCTTTAACAACATCTGCGATGAAGTTTTTGAGCGTCCCACCCAAAGGTTGACAACCATTTCCGATGCAGATAAGGTGACGATTCGCCTCGCAATCTAAATTTGAGCGTCCGAGCTGCTCCGTTCCGTTTGCAAGCGTTACGTTGTCTGGTTGCCGTTTCGTGTCCTGCCGTCGCGACACATCATCAGAATTGATCGAATTTCAAGCCGGTATGTGTATTTTCACTTGGGCTGGGGACAATCAGTTACGTTTTGGGGGTCAAAACACTAGAAGAGGCATGGTAACGGTTTGGAAAAGGGGTAATTGAGGTCACCAAAATAAAATCTCCAAAGTTCCGCCATACGGGAGTCATTCCGGAGGCGCTTGCATATCATATGTGGTTCTTCGAACTCCCTGAACTTCGATTTAGCACAACTTTAATTTTAAAAAATTAATAAAAAATTTTAAACAAAAATGACGATTTTTGTTTTTTTTAACAACCGTACTCCAGCTCCAGCATTGTTGAATTTTGTTTAATTATTTCAAAAAATTATCCTCCGGCCTTCGATGTGTGAGTGCGACGAAAGTTCTTCAAATTCTGCGAGCGTCAGTGCTGCCGCTGCGCAAGGTAAAAACGTGAATGTAATTTTTTCTGTGCGTTAAAATAGTCGATTGATCTTTTTTAATGAACAACAAATTTCTCGGTTGCGACGGAGCATTCGGTTTTGGGTTTGGCAGTTCGAATGCAGAGTCAGTTTCTAAGAAATGGACGCCTGCGCTTGTGCGCCACTTCAATTCAACAACTTTGCCGACGAAAACGAGACAAGCGACCGGTTGGTTTGGTTCTGATCAGAGCGCGTTGCCTCGTTGTTTTCTTGTTTTATCACGATTTGTTTGGCAAAGTTTTGATCAGTCGATATTATGTTTTCTGTTGCAGTTTTCAGGTTATCAACTTCAATCATTGAGTCAAGTGAAGAGAAGAACACTGCTTTTTGTTTCAGACGATGCTTTTGACTCTGTCGGTTTCCTTGGTTTTGGTGCAGTCTTGGAAGAGGTCTTGCGGTTGGAAAAAGAAAAGTGGAGCAAACTGCCACCGATCGAAAAAGCATTCTACAGAGAACATGTTGAGATTAGGAAGCTCAGTGAGGACGACGTTCACAAGCTTCGGTGAGCGTGAGACAACTCATAAACTTTGGAAAGCTTTGGAAAACATAATTTGCAGCAGATTTAACCCCGTTGTAGTGGCTAGTTATCATGGTGCATCCAATATTGACCCACACACAAATAGCATACCGTATTACCTCCATTAACCCCCCCCCCAAATTAAACCCCCCCCCCAAAATAAACCCCCACCCCCTCGACAAGTTTCCAAATAATCCCCCCAAAACAATCCCCAATGGGGGATTATTGGAAACCTGTTTGAAACACATACCCAGCGAATTCAGTGGCTGGATGCAGTAAAAATGATGAAATTGTGCTACCAAAGGCCCCAAATGGATGAGTTAATGGTAATTTCATTACAAAAGGCTGTTGTAAAAGGAAATTTCTATGTAGAGTAGAAGTTTCTGCGACTTCCTTCCTGCCATGGAAGGTATTTTTGCCATTTTGCCACCCCTAAAAATGGTTTCCAAATAAACCCCCCCCCCCAAAAATAAACCCCCACCCCCAGAAGTCGCTGAAGAAATAAACCCCCATGGGGGTTTATTAGAGGTAATACGGTAGCTTTCTGTGTTCACGTGCAGGCAATCAAAGAACAACATATCCGTGCAAGATTTGAGTGCAACGAATCGGCCGATTGTGAAACCGATCTTTCGTTTTGCTCACGCCTGGCAAGCGTATGGTTGGTAAATTTTTGTTCGGGTTGGGTCACGGTCTCACGGTTTCACTCGCGTATGTAGCTGGCCCACGCCCACGACGACGCGTATCTTTGTTATCTATCGCGGCAGGCAGCGCCAGCAGCAGCACTTTTTAGTTGTTCGATTGCACATTTGCAGCTGAGATCCTGTCAGCAATCAGGGAGAATGCATTTCGTGAGCCGTCGCCAGTGCAATGTCAAATGTGGCCGTTGTTGCTCAGTGGACACGACTGTGTGGGCATCGCACAAACTGGCACTGGAAAAACCATCGGCTTCCTTCTGCCGGCGCTCGTGCACATCGACCAACAACCAGTGTCTGATCTCTTTTCTTCCTTTTTTTGTGCACATTTTTCAGTTCGGTTTTTCATGTGATAATTGGAATTTGGGTTAAGCGATACTAAAGTGGTGGATGGATGGATGGATGTGGTGGCATGATGTACGGTATGGCCGATTAAACATGGCAGCTTTTTTCAGGGTTTAAGGAGCGCGCGAATTTTGAATGTTAGAAAAAAAGACGTTGAGAAACCAAATTGTGTGCCAAATTTGACGCGTTTTTTAAACTAACGGATTATCCGCGCTATTCTGTTCACTCTTTTTCCGTTGCACACATGATTGGGAATTATGTTGGCATTTTTGAAAAAGACAACTCCTAGTCTGCGACTGATCCCGCCTTGATGGACTGCTTCATTTATTCGACCATACTGTACAATTGAACTGTAAATTATAGGCAAGCAGCTGATTGGTTGATCACGTGACGTGATAGATGCTTTCTATCTAATGCACGGCCTCGATAGCAACTACACAGAAAGCATGCATCACGTGATCGCCAACCAATCAGTGACTAAGCCAACGAGTGCTATCATAATTCATGTCAGCATTTAGAAATAGGCGGCGTTAGATGAGCCGCATACGTTTATTTTTCTGTCAGTTGTGATCTGAATCATTTTCATTGCAGCCTAAATTGTTTTCAGTCCCCGCAACGAGCGCGACGGCCCCAGCTGTCTGATCTTGACGCCGACGCGCGAGCTGGCGCTACAAATTGCGAGCGAAGTGAAGAAATACCACTATCGCAAAATCAAAAGGTCTTTTTTGATGCGGTGTTCTCGGCTTCTGTTTTCGCTTTGATTCTCATTGAATCGTTTCGTTTCACTGTTTTTCTAGCGCGTGCGTTTACGGCGGCGGCTGTCGATTGACGCAAGTGGACTTGCTCGCGAATGGCGTCGAGATCGTGATTGCGACACCGGGCAGACTGAACGACTTGGTCGCTGCTCGCAAGCTGCATCTGTCCAGTATCACATTCTTGGTGAGACTGCTGCGAACGCACGCCGTGTGTTGTGTGGCCGCTTGTGATGCATTGGTCGAGCGCTGTTGTTATCTGTTAAAGTGCAACATTTCCGGAGCTCTGTAGTTCTTTGCTATTATCTTTTGGTTCCGAGACTGTATGCGCGCACAAATGAGTAATCAGTCCAATGCATGACGCGGGGAATCAAAATCGTAGAAGTGACCCGAGTCCCTGAAATTCTAAAATGGCCACATCAAGCACGAAACTAATTTCTTGCCCGCAGCTGCAAGTCGCAGAACCAAAAAATGGATATTGTTAACGATTTTTTTTTGATTTTCAGGTGCTCGACGAAGCGGATCGAATGCTGGACATGGGATTTGAGCCGCAAATCCGTGCAGTGCTCCGCCACATTCGCCCGGATCGGCAAACTGTGATGACCAGGTTGAGCGAGTCTTTATTTTATTTTAGTTTCCTTCTTTTTTAATGTGGTGTTTTCTCCAGTGCAACGTGGCCTCGTATCGTGCGTGATCTTGCCAACGGTTATATGACCGATCCGTTTCTGGTTGTCGTTGGAACGTTGGATTTGAATGTGAGTTTTTACAAATGGTTTTTATCAACATTTGTTTGCTTTTTTAATCGTTTCTTACGTCTGCAGGCATGCGCGGACGTGAAACAAGTCATTCAAATGACTGTGGAAGAAAACAAGCGTCAAATGGTTAGACAAGTTAAAAAACAGTAATTGTGTGGTATTACTTGTTCAAGTTGTGCCAAAAATTTGTCAGAGCCGTTTCTTGATCATTTCAGCTGTTCGACTTTATTCGTGGCCTGCAGCCGACCGACAAATGCCTTGTGTTCGTCAGTCGTAAAGCGATGTTCGTTCCGTTTTTCTGCAGTATTTTGTAGAATGTGTGTTGTCCCGTTGATACGGTACCCCGCCTGGTCACAATAATGTCATATCGATTAGCTAAACGTTCGGTGATCATGAAGTAATGTCGAACCACAGTTTTCTGGACATTACGCAAACCAAGTGTTTTTCTCGATTGACTGCTGTTTGCTGGGTGTCCAAATCGCACGAGCAGCCAGATTGCGCCATTCACCAAGCGAGCTGTGCACGGTGTTCATCAGTTTCGACAGCACCGATTTCGCAATCTCTCCGTTGCAGCGCTGACGACGTCGCGTCAGAGGCGTCGCTCGCGGGCGTCCACTGCGAGACGCTGCACGGCGGCTGTGAGCAGTCGGCACGCGAACGCACGCTGGCCGAGTTCCGTGCCGGTCGCGTCCGTTTGGTGATCGCAACAGACTTGGCGTCACGCGGACTCGACGTCCGTGACATCACGTGCGTGCGCGACGCGTCGGCTCAGTTTGCGTTTTTCCTTTTCTGCTGATCCAACGTTCTGTGATTGCTTTCGTCTTGTGCAGCCACGTGTTCAATTATGACCTGCCGAAGAACCTCGAAGAATACGTCCATCGCGTCGGACGCACTGGCCGTCGGGGTCAGTCAACATTGCTCCTGGATTGTCTCTAATTGTTTTGTGATCTGTAATTGTTTTAGGAGTCGCTTTTTGGCTCGGGGTTTGTTCGTTGATCTGTAATTGTTTTAGGAGTCGCTTTTTGGCTCGGGGTTTGTTCGTTTTCCAGTTTCAAAAGAGACTGAAGCATCGTTGGAAAAAGATTTGCAACCTCAAGTGTGGGGTTGGCAGAGGAAATAAAGGTTTTTTTCCGAAAACGGCTTTATTTCCGTTTTTTTGCAAAAATCACTTAGCAATTTTGAATTCCCGCGTCATGCAGGAACCAGTTTACCTGTCTATGCGCGCATTGAGTCTTTGAACCAAAAGAAAGGATAATACTTCTTGTTGTGCGTTATTTGAAAACATGTGATAGAATAGTGCTGCAAGCACAGAACGCTTCACAAAAAACGAGTGCCAAAAAAAGTGGTTTATGAATTTGTGATTTGCCGACGGTGCGTGCACTTAGCATAAACAATATCAAAAAACTTTGTTTTTGTTGCAAATTTCTGCATACCAGTAGTATAGTAGACACCAGATCTTCAATACTCGTGTGACGGTGTGGCGTGCCACATACAGGAAGCGCGTCCCGCAAGTTGCAACGCGGGCCCGCAATACAGTTTGCAGTCCCGCATTGCCGCTTTCGGGAAACGTTTTTATGGCGTACGGGAACCGGGGCAACCGACAGAGTATTTTTTTGAATATTCATGACTGATGTCAGAAATTTTGGCTTTAAAATTTTTTGTTTGGTATGCCTAAATTTCCTAATTGTTTCAATGGTCTTTTTGATGTTATCTTATTAGAACGCTGTGGTCAAACCAAACAGTAATGGTACCTGTATCCTCTCCCCGGTAATGCCTGTCAGCATTCTCATGCCGACCTCCCCCTTTCATTTTTTCAAGAAGCCGAAAACCAAAACTCGACATGGATTATGATTTCTGTCGCAGACGAACGGGCATTGCAGTAACGTTGGTGACGCGCCGCGATTGGCAGCAGGCTGCTGAGCTGATCGAGATACTTGAAAAAAATGATCAGGTGACACTTTGAAACAGTTTTATGGTCGTCTCACCCAACGGTTGCACCGGTTGTACGTGACAAGCGCTATTTCTCGTCTTCAGTTTGTGCCGGGGCAACTGCGTGAGATGGCGCGTCGCTGGAACGAGTTTCAAGCGCGTGGCGGCTATTCCGCACGAGACCGTGGTGGTGCGTGTAACGGGCGTGCTCCTCCACCGGCACGTACCAACTCCAACGAACGACCTGCGTTACCCAACAGTGCATCTCGTGCAGTGCACAGGTGTCTCTTTACTGGACAGTGGATACCTTCCTTCGAATAACTTGTCTTGTTCCAATGTTTGATATGTGTGAGCAAGCACGTATGATTCGACCACTGATCTTTGACCGCCACTTCTTTTTGGTTTTTTTTGTTATTGATTATTGTATTTTTTGCGAATAAGATATTACACAAGGTTTTTACTCAAGTTGTTCAAGAAGGACACATCACTGATGGGGCCACCCCTTTTCTGCATATGATGTTGGCCAGGCCGAAATGCAGAGAACCATCCCAGAACCTGGCTGATTTAGTCGTTGTAAACGGATAGCAATAAATTCGTGCTTTGCATCATACATATATTTTTTCATTAATTTTGGTTCGACTGAACTGACACCAATCTCAGGTACAATTCACCGATTGCGCGCATCGCTCAACCAAAATCAGTCTGCAACAACGATATGCGTCGTCAGACGAGCAGCGATGGCTGTGGGGGCTTTGCGTTCGATTCGACGTCGACTACGAATTTCGGTGCACACGGCGGCATTGGACGCGGGAGACGACGCGATATGGACGCGGTCCATGATGCTTGGTTGAAAACTGATTTTACTTGACTATGATCACACTTCTTTTGATTGGATTAATTTAATTGAGAGTGAGTATTGTGTTATTGTTAAATTTCTGGTTGACTTGTCCGTAAATTCGAACTTGTTAGGTTCTATGGAGTTTGTTCTCACAGGAGTTATTTTATTTTTGATTTGATTCTATCAAATAAAAAATGAACCGTTGATCAGCTTGATTTGTTGTGTTGTTTGATAGATTTCCACTATAGGAATTGAATTCTCTATATAGGAATTGAAGTCTTTCTCACGAACTCACAGTCTTGCTTTTAACGTTTTCTATCTTGCGTTGATAGTTCCTATTTCAAAAAATCGTCATTTATGAGAGAAATATTTTGCGTATGTCTGAAGTTTGTCCAAATGCACTTGTTTTGAAGCCCGGATGACTTTTTATGGTTCATTGTTTACTCCTAGGTTTTCGTGCAACTGCTGTGCGTTCGTTTCGGCCGTTCTTTTGAATTTCATAGGTTTGTGCATTGATGAATTGCCTGCCAAAAAAACTGTTCGCTCTTGTTTTTACAGTTGGTGTGTAAAAACGTAGTATCGTGGCCTAACATCGTTAAATTTGTTTTTACTTGCGTTTTTTCGGTCGGATGGTGTTCTGGTAGGCGATAAAAAGAATGCATTCTAACTCGATTCATTACGGTTTACATCTGACTCGCAAATGGCCACTCACTATTCATTCTCTGTTGTTGATTCTTTGCATTTTTTTGTCTCGTTATGTCTTCAAAAAAGAGATTCGAGTTGCCTGTTGTCATAATACTGTTTTTACATCGTAAAACGTGAAATTTATTTTTAATATTCACTCAGTGATGAGTTTTTTCTGGTGATTTTCCTATCGCTCTTGTTGTCGAGTCAAAGGAAACATGTGTGTCCAGAGTTATGTGATTGAATGAACCAGATGTTGTGAGAAAATGGTGTGCCCGGTTGGTTTTTTTGATTTGCCTCTGCCACCTCTTACGTTTTACACCATGAGTAGTTTTATTATCGAACTTTTGTGTCCGTTCGAAAGAATCACAGTCTTATAGTAGCATACAAGGAGCCAATAACTCTTGTAATCAAAGTAACGCAAATACTGAACAATATGAGAATTTCGGTAAATTAGTGCCATTTTGTTATGCGATTAGTTATCGATAAAATAACGTTGGCACATGACTAGCAGTTGGCGTGCTTGAATTATGTTATAAATTTCACGGATTGCAGTTCGTGATCGAATCTTTGAATGAACGATAATTTTTCCAGCTATCCAGAACTGTACAACATATAAATAATTTGGCAAGAAGCAAATCAAACGTTCAACAAATATCAGTCCGTGCACGCAACGTAATCTGTAGTAATCTGTACAGAGCGTGATCACCAATTGAAGTTCCTGCCGACGAGCGCATAGAATCGCTCGTTGTGAGATTTATAAAAGTTTCTGAGTCTGCTGATGGCGGCAGTTGAAACTTGCGGATGTTCGCGTCCTTTGGTCTTGCCGAGGCAGTGTGGCTGCCTTGAATCTTTTTTGACGATGCACGGAAAGCCTTTAGCGCCATACAAGTGAAACGAATCCGTTGTGATTCGATGAGGAATGTCGAGAAATCGCTCAACTTCGCGTAGCACAGTGGCCGGATCGCGGATTAGTTGTTCGCCGCTGACAAAGTGCATCTGTTTCAGCGGGAAATAGTTGAGCCATCGTTTGACATGACGGTAGTAGATGCCGATTTTGATGGCGCCCCAGCTGCTGTTCACTTCGGTGCCGTTCATGTCGGTGAATGCCATCTCCATGAATGACGGCATACCAACACGCTTTGACGCTGTTTGTGTGTAGTCTGTAAAAAAAGATTTAGTTATAGTTTTTGTTCGAAATTAAAAAAAAAATTACCAAAAAATGAGAAAAACAATTTGAAATTGAGAATCAGTAGCTGAAAGCATCTGCTGCCCACCTGAAATGGCTCTTGTCACTGGGTCCCTGACAACGATTAGCAGCTTGAGCGTTGGGTTCATTCGATAGGCACGCTCGGGAGCTTGTTTCGTGATGAAGTATCGTGGCGTTTTCTCGACCGTTATTTGCTCGTCCACAGTAGTTGGCATTTGACGCCTGCAATTGAAAAGAAACAAATTTCGCTTGGATCATAAAGAAGCTATCAACGAGCATTGCGTCGGTGTCAGTCATTTTCAGTTTTACTGTCTGCATGCATTTCCAATTACAGTCAGTTACAACAGAACAATAAAACCAAGGATCTCAACTACCGTAAAGTCTTGCATATAAGGTCTCCTTATATAAATTTGAAAATCAAAATTTTCTAAAAAAAGTGGAATTTTGTGTGACAGCCTTGTAAGTGGTAGGAGGTCTTATAAAGCGAACATTAGGAATTCCGGTCCGGGCCTTATAAACGGGGTAGGTTTTCGACCATGTCAAAATTTTGAATTTTTTGGTTTCCCGCCGTGTGACACCCCGCCCACTTTTGGGT
This sequence comes from Theristus sp. LFF4_11, assembly GCA_030248135.1. NCBI lineage: Eukaryota > Metazoa > Nematoda > Chromadorea > Monhysterida > Xyalidae > Theristus > Theristus sp. LFF4_11. The sequence continues at coordinate 149,069 of JASANC010002070.1, forward strand.
GGGGGTCTTATAAGTGGGAGGAACCTTATATGCAAGACTTTACGGTATATTCAATCTACATTGTCAGCAAAGTACCGTTAAAATTAGCACGTCTGTTTTAATTTCATCAAAATTTCGACTCAATTTTTTACACATTCGTTTTCTTTCTCTGTGCTGCTCATACACCTCACCTCCGCACTGTTATCAAAGCTCATATCAAACCAACCAAGCCAATTCAACACACCATCACTAAAACACCCAGTTTTGTCTGTGTTGCATCAATTTTTTTGCTGAAGGTCCTTTCGCAAAAGTCGTTAGCATAATTTTTTCAACCCACATACTTTCTTAGAAGTAGTTCTGTGTTTTGTGCCGTAATTCATGGCTCACTCAAGCTCATTTTCAAACACATTCATTTCACGACTTCGAAATTTGGCTGTGTGTCGTGTCCCGAGTGAGTAAGTAGCGTTGAATGGCGTTTGATAAATGTTTTGTTCGTTTTTTGTAATAAGGTGAAAGAGGACTGAACATAAACATGAAGTAGCTAATTAGATCATGAATATTGGAGCGTTTCCGAAATTTCTGCTGTTTTACGTTAATCAAACATCTGCCATGCAGTTCAAGTAAACGAACACTTGCCCGCACTTTCTTGGTCGCGTTAGCTAGCGTCTGAATGAACATCATTTGAAAACGTGTGCATCGAGCAATTTGTGGTATGCAAAAGATGTGTGTTTTGGTTATTCAAAACAATTAGCTGATCGGCTGTGTTTCCCAAAATTAATCGGTCGCTTTTTTACTTACTGTATGCATGCATCATCGCAGGGTAATTTTATTAAAAACAGTCATTTTTCAGATTGTATACTAGACAGAAAATAAATTAGCGCCATTTTTTATGCGATGCTATTCATTCATCCCGTATTGTCAATTTTAGAAATCTGGCATATAACTAGAGTGTTGACAGATATGTAAATGATAATTTTGCTTGGTTGGTTGGTTGCTTGGTTTATTCAATTACATAAATTTTCAGCATCCCTCGGTTTCTATGAAATTGAAACAGTATGCACACAGCGCAAAGTTCGGGGTGTGTCTTTAGAGCAACACATTCATGAACAGTCGTTTTGGTGGTGCACGTGCAACCATTTTGGATTTTACGAGACGGCGGTAGTTTGAATAAATAAGTAACACTGCAGAATATGCATAACTGTGCTGTAATAAAATACAAAATCGTTGCAACGCCGCAGGACAGAAACGCATCAATTTACAATTTTTCGAGATTGTTTTCATACAGATTCTCAAAGCGGGTGCACACCACACTTGCCGCGGCGCGGTGTCACTTGAAACAAAAAAGTGAAACACAGACATCAAACTATGGGATGGCTGATTTTTGTGACTTTTTCACAAACTTTTCAGTGTTGTTCAAATTTGCTCCGGAGCCAGTGAGCGTGTCTACGAAATACTTGCACTTGTGTAATTTTGTCTGCTGTTGCGTGCACAGCACGGCTTGAACCGTTTGAACGAAAAAATGTAGAATTGCTATTGCATATCATCGTTGCTATTATTTTTATGATGATTTTTAGATTTCTTTTCGGCAGTGGCCTTGTGACTCCTTCGCGCACGCTCCTTTATACTTTGTTTGTGAACTAAAAACATGCGCTGAATTTTAAACCTTTGGTTGTTATGGCAAAACTGCGGGTGGGCTGGTCTTTGATTCAATTTTTACAATACATGGACTACCTCCTGGTGCTTCTGTGCACCTTTACAAACTGGTTTGGGCTTGCCTCTAGGGCACAATGAAGACGGGGATAGAAGCGATCTGAAATATTGTTTTTTTAATTAATAAGCGGTTTTAAACAAAGGTAGAATTAATTATGTTTTTCATATTAACATCCCTTGTGTACTGTCTGTTTTTCCAGTCTACCGTTTCGCAGGAGTTTCGTTTGACGCAACTGCGTTTTGAAATGCAAATTATTCCAAGCTTTCATTTTGCCGCTCCTTTTGTTTCCACATCCTGACAGAAAAAGTTTTGCGCATGTCCATCGTTTGGTCATGGTTTCATTCTCACACAAACCTAAACAAACATTCGCCCGGTGTTGCTGAATCAACGTTATCATGAGTTTCACATTCCAAACACAAACGCATTTATTTCCCGCAAAATATAAACCGTATGTACATGTAGTTTATGTTTACTAATAAAAACCAAAACAAAATGAGCGCGGTGCATAATATCTGTTGACTGTATCAATGAACAGTGTGGGCTGCATCAAAACATCCACACCTAATAATCAACATAATATCACATTTCAATGATACAGGCAGACATTGTATTCGGTTGAGCGGATTGTAAACAACGAACGGCATTTGATTCGTGTGAAACGGATGATTGAAAGCGCACATTCTGATGCTCTGCTGCATCCAGTGCGGTTGTAATCCGATGTTCTTGTTGTTGTTCACTCCGTGTATCCATTCAAACACGATTTTGCACATAATACTCAGTTCAAGTACAATCTTCGGATTTACACTTTGAAAGTTAGAATCACTTCAAAATTAGATTTGAGACTTGTGAGACTTTTATTTTGCGAAACATACTTTCACAATCAATGGAACGCTCTCAGAGGGCCACTGAGATTTTGATGGTACACGGCGGTTTTTTGTCCACTTCTAATGTTATGTGCTTCTCAGCTGCAAAAGGCGCCTGCCGCCACATGTGGTGCTTTTAATTTACGACTTTCCTATGTCGACCCTCTGACCCGATATCATTCGGTTTTGATGGGTGTGGTGAAAGTTTTACGAGATGTGAAGCGGTTATGATTGAAACGAAAATTGCTGATCACACTTCTCGCTCAAATTCTCGATCGTTATTTATTGTTCTCAAATTTGTTAGCGCCACCTGGTTTATGACAGCTCTCGGTTGCGCAGAAAAGCGATAGACCCGAAAACTACATAATATAAACAACTTACTGATCGGAGAAACTAAATGACCCTTTACAATGTACGTCTGCAGCTGCAATAAGGGCTAGCCATAAAAAGTTCTGCACAACTCACTAGCAAGAAAAGTGCAAAATATCGCTTTTATTGGTTGGTGGTCTCGCTAAGCCAATGCATTTACTACCATTCTGCCACCTAGCACACGGCACGAGCACAGGGTTGAGCCATAAAACTGACGACCGATTTGCAATCAGCAGTGACAGCCCCAGTTGAGATTAGTTTCACACGTTCAAGACAGACACGTTGTTTCTGTAGTGAATATGAAAAACTCGTGAAAACTATGCACAGTCGACCTCGATGCACCGATGCAAGTCTCTGCAGCAGTTCAGTCAGATCAGTCGCCAAAAACACCATTTTGATCGATGTTGTCTTTGTGAGATGTCAAGAACACCACCAAAAATGATACTCATAATGAAATTACTGGCAAATAACATGTCAAGTGTACCGTAGTTTTGACGGTCGTTTTGAAGTGGGCGTGTTTGCCAGTTTTTGCGCTTTTATTATGGAATTAGTGCATGTAGATTTATGGCACTGCATTTTATTCTTTTGGTTTCGGGATTGGTTGATTAAAGACAGACTAGAAATACATGAACAAGGACACCGAGCAAAAAACAGGTACTTTGCTTTTTATAAAACCGTCTTAACAATAAACCAAACCAATTTAACACAGGGGATAGTCGCATGATCACTATGAGTGCAAGTCATGCATCATTTGTTTTGAACGCTCTCCATATTGAAACACCCTGTGTTTGCATACAACTACCGTAGACACTGCATATGTAGCAAATCAACATCAAAATCACTGAAATCACCTTCTCATGGATTGACTCATGAAAATCACCATTCACTGGTGCAATACTAGTTTGCAGCTGTTGCATGGCCAAAATGCGCACGCATGTCCATGGTTGACTTTCAGACTCAGATGTGGATACTGTAATGATACTGATTGCATTTTGCCAACTAGACTGATCGGAGTCTTTCAGTTTGCCTCCGTGTGTGTGTCACTGCAATCGTCGATGACAGTATATTTTCTGACCATTGAGCGGCCTTGTTTTGTTGTTTGTTGTTGTCCCGGCACAATATATTGGATTATTTTTGCAGTTTGGAATTTTCATTCCTCACTGGCTGACTCTGAGAATTGTTTGAGTACTTTGCTGTGTGGAACTGACAAGCGTGTGCCGTACGTGCAGATGACACATGCAGCAATATCGATTGTGGCCATTCGACAGCTATGACTGCCTCGCATATATCTTTTTCCCTAATTTTCCCGTCCATTTAATTTTCAACCATGGAAACGAGAGGTGCACAACTGTAGGTAGACACTTGGACGCATGGGAAAACGAGATGGTTTGAATTATTGCACTGACACCGCAGACACAGTGGAGCCGTGATCATTTGCAGTATGGTTGTGTGTGTGCTTTGCTTGAATCGTTTCTGCCTGAGTCAGGTTAGATTTGTGAGTCTACTTCCCTCATTTAGCCTACCTGACAAGCAAGTCCCAAGCGAAATCTGGCTGCGTTGCTGCGATATGGACCAAAATTTGGACTTGTTAGATGGATTAGTGCGTCGGTGTTGACAATTGGTTGTCGCTTTTTCATTTTTCTGGAAAAAGTGGGCTGCTGCACAAAAAAAGAAACTGAAAATGGCCCCCGTTTTTTGTAGTACATCTCGTTCTGTTCATTTCGGAAACGGTATCGGTATGGACACAGGAATCGTTGTCTAATCGGTCATGTAGTCAATTGTTTTTGGTGCGGATGATGCGAAAGAGACTAAAGAGAACATACGAAAAAAATCTTGAAACATGCAATTATCTCGCAGACAGTTGTCTCATATATAATTACATGGTTATAAATCGAATCGACGATATCGATTGAAAAATAATCTCAAACGATACAACACAAGTGCACAAATCAGCAATTTTCATCACCCTCGTTGTTGTTACATCAAAGTCAACAGCCGCAAAACGCCATAATGCTTTAGTACCGCCGTTACCACTTATTGCAAGCTGAAACGCAACGAGATCGTAAGGCAAAACCCTTAAAATCACTGCGTTGCATTGTCTCACGACGATATCTATCACACAAATTGCGGTCAAGTGCGCGGTTGCGAGCGTCTTTTGTTTTGATGTTTGCTCTTTGTACACACGCTCGTGTTCAGTGACGCACTGAGATTTTTATGACACAGTCTTGGTCGAGTGGTTTAACACCAGTCGCGATGCTTGTTTTCAACGATGATAATTGAGCGGTACAAAAGAGAGCAACTCGCTATACGATTTAATTGACTTGTATCGCATGCTTACAGACCCCCGCCGGGCTGCGAATCGAAAAACAACCGAGCAGCAGCATGCGTGGTCTGCCCCAGTTTATGGAAGAGTTCCGGTGTACCGCATCCGCCTCCGTTTTACAGCGACCGAGCATGCTACTGGAACCGAACCATGCAACCGATTTTATGTGTTGCGGTGTCTGCCCGTGACAAGAAAACTATATCCGTGCCGATAATAATAAACAGGCACTGCAGTGCTGAGATTGGCACGCGCAATTGAATTTTTCTCCTTGTGCCTGCTTGTACACGGCCATACCGCTGCAAGAAAGGATACTAAGTCGTCTCCTACGTTGTTTATTTCAACACACCGATTAAGGAATAAGTGCACGGCTCTTTCGTGATCACGAGCGAGACGCCCGTGCGGCCACTTGTGTTAGCGCAGCGGTTTCGCTGATTAAATTTTTGCAGACACCAACAATACGACAAGAATTTCAATGTATTGTAGTGGAACAAGTAACCAAACTATAACGAACCGATATATGCGATTCAGTTGTGAGTTGATGAGCTGCAAACTCATTTCGACTCCAGTGGCATCACAAGTGTTCCCTTGTTTGTTGTATCTACTGTGATCAGTTTGAAACTTGTTGAAAACTGCCATGACGCACGTGCGTGACACGTATACGTACGTGCGGGCTTGTTTTCGCTTGCATTGCAGCATATGTGTCTTTTGGTGCGCTGGTTATTAGTTTCAGTGAGTCAGCCTTTTCAAAGCTTCACCGTTCCCCTGATACCGACCAACGGTGTCCGTCCACACGCATAATGTAATCGATTTCGGTTTTTCAAGCGGACATTCCTATTCTTGTTGCTCAAGGTAAGCTATAATACAAACACACACACATGCACGCTCATAATGTGAGCGAAGCGACTTGTAACGTTCAGATGGAACACGGTAAGCACAATTATAAATTTGTCCATCTAACATTACTGACAGTCGCCGGGAGAGGCAAAGGCAAAATGCGCTGCTTCTGGAAATAAAATGAAATAATATACAAGGGGCCCGGTCGTTACTCTTAATGGACACTGGCCGAAGGCGCAACGTGCAGCAGCGTCCCGTGGACAGGTGGGCCAGGCGCCAGCGCAGTGCAGCGCTGACATTTTTCAGCCGACGGTTTTCGAACGTTGCGTGACCAAACATTGCGTGTGCGTGTGCCAACTGGAACACAGCCCCGATATGTTATTATTTATTGCACCCACGCAACTGCTTACTCGTATTATGAACATTTCAAGCTAACATGTAGCAATTGATTTCAATCAAATATTGCATGAAAGGTATGTGGCAATGTATTGACTGGACACACAAAGAACGATTTTCTAAACCGGTATCGTTTACAACATAGCCACACAGTTGCCAGTCTGAGGCATTTAGGGTTGAACAAATTGCATACCTACGTTCTGAAATGAATTTTGCTGAATCACTCAAAATTACTCTGGCAAATATAAAAGATAAATTTGAATGACCACTTCACGAAAATAGGTGTGATTGATCGCATTATTCTGTATTCGGTATGGGTTCTGAAAAAATATCCAAAATGTGCATACAATAAAGTAGATGTTCAGGTAGTCAACTCTAAGGGTCGCTGTCAGTTGACAACAAACTTTTGGCTGTTTCAACAGGTTTAGGACAAAATCAGACGGAAATTTTGGGCAAATTGCTTTAGGCCACGCATCAGATTATTAGATTTTGATTTTTTGATACTGAAGACAAGCGCAACCGTTGGTTGGTAACTGCGTCTTTTTCATACTTGTGCGTTTTCTGCTGACAAGCAAGCTGGCCATCATTCACAAGCACAAAACCCATCAAACGTCTGCTCCTTTCTCCGCCTCTAAATAGCGCTGCATACATTGCTAATCTGCGCTGATTTTTTTTCAAACAAACGTTGAACAAGAAGAAAACGGTGTGTGTGGTCTCGTGTCGGTGCCAACAAGTGTTAATGGGCAGCATGTGTTTGACTTGAAAAGCATCGCAGCAGAACGATGCAAGTTTTATGGGCATATTCCGTTGTTGATCATGCGATAAAATGAAAAATTAAGCAACTGAGTGCTGTTGACTTTTATGTGCGGCAACAGACGTCTGCATGATAGCGTTTTATTTTCCAAGTTCAGCACTCTTTGAGATCGTTATCTTTGGGCGGGGAAGTTTATGCCAATGATCGATTATATCTGAACAGCTGTGAAGGATTTCTTTTGAAATCGATTGCGCAGCGTCGCTCTAAGCCCAAATACAGTATATTGTATAAATTAATAACTGAAAGTAAGGTTTTCCCTAAAAAACCGGACACTATCTATTGAATGTTGTCTCTGATCACACTTCTGTTCGCACAATCGAACGCTTGAAACCGTCGCCAACTGAACAACACGCAAACACCAAGATTTGCATCAAAAACACGGCAACCGTTTTGTTTGCAAAGTTTCTGATGGCGTGGCGTTTTTTGACGCCTCCTGTCTGTCCAAGCGAGGTTCAACCTCAATGATGGATAGATATTTTGACAGTTGCTCAGAGTTCAGTTTGTCTGACAACATTCAGTGCGCAGTGTGTCTGCTGCAATCACAGCACAAGACGCACAATGCGGCGTTATGGATTGGTGTTGATATGGTGAAACAACCAAGGAACGCCCGTCAAACGCCAAAGCAGACACAACACACTGCATCAGAATGCGCCTGCAAATCCAGCACACATTATCTCCGGTAAATCCCACTGGCAAACAAAACATCACAAGCAACACCTCCTGAGCTTTATGAATAATGGAGCCAATTTGTTGTTTGTTGGCTGAATCGCTGATTTGAGCAAACAGAGACAGCGGTTCTCTCAGCAAACAGACGACAGAAATCCGTCAAAAACCGACGAGACCAAAGCATCATTACGGAAAATGATGACATTATTGGCAGGCACAAATGACGCGCTGGAGGAGGCGACCGATTAGCTAACGTGAGCTCCCCCACCTTTTCGGGGGGTCACAGGGGCATCTGCCATGCCGTTCCGTTTTGTCCGCTAACGTTGTTTCAATGTTATTGTAGATGTTTTATTTATTGACGCATAAAACCGCTCCAATCCTCATTTTTGTGTGCCATATAATCACGCTTGTAATCGGGCACTTTGCACGTGTAATCCGATACCCTCTGGTCTGCGTTGTGCATTTGCAGCTTCTGTGCGCCCATCCGTGCGCGTAATCGACCCTGCCCCAAAGTAGATAATACCTCCCGTTTGTTATACAATGTGTACGGGTCCAGGTGCGTCTGCTTCTAAGTATGCTAATAGCTGATGATTAGCGAATCTGGCGTGCTTCGTTGAGCTTATGAATGACCACACTGTTGTGTTCGCAAGTGAGAAAAACGGTCGCAATGAAAACTGTAGCGTCCATTATTTGAAAATATTCCGCCCCTCAAAAACTGAAACCATCGATGAAAAGACTGCAAACTACGTATATTTTTGGACTCTCCTGGGAACGGATTCGTATTCGATCCTGGCACAGTCTTGCCAAGCCGTTATTGTCCACTGGTGCGCGCGTCTGCGGATATTGCAGTGATAATAAGATTGCCGATATCAACGGTCGTGATGACAGCTAGCCGCTATTGCGTTGGTCTCATGGATGGGAAAGATGATGTATCTTTGGTGCTTTAACTCACGAATCTTCTATAATCTTAGACCCCATAACAACGATCCGTTTATTCTGTCATAAGCCATGACTCCATCACGAGTGCTCCGCCGTGGTGTTCTGAATTTCAAATGTGTCACGAACATAAAATATTGTTTTGAATATGTGTGCGTGTGTTGAATTGAATTGATCGTAACGTGACGAGCAAACTGACACACTTGGATACAACAAAAATGGAGTGATGCAGATCAGTTCGTTCGTTTGGTGTCACTGTTGTCAACACGGCGGGTGGCATTCGTCTACACACTTTCGTCGCAACTCATTTCGTCAATCGCGCCAAAAGTCGCGGGTGCGTTAGAGTACGGCCGGGGCACGCGCGTGCTCGTTTGATTGATAACCGCAATCGATGGTGCGAGCACGCAAGATTATGATCTCACACACACGGACAGCACACATAACGCGGTCACAAACACCACAGACATTCGCGAACACATCTTTTCAATTCACATCATCTCGTGTTCGTGTTCAGTTTGCCAAAGCACACAGTCTCCCTGATTCTCAAAATCGTGCCGTAGCACACATTGTGTGTCATTAAAGTCATTCCGCAAATGGTCGGAAATCACTCACACCGCGGGCGCCCTGCAGCAAAATTATACGACCCGATAAATAAACAGTGTTACGTAAAAATCGCAATCGTTCGTGCTGATTGCACATCGCCACTAGATTATTATTTTTTTGTAGCCGGACAATTTGATTGATACGTTTGGTGTTGAGCCTGCTGCATGTGTGGTGTAACACCCCCATTGCTTTTTGCAATCGTTTTGTTTCGATGAGTGAGTGACATGAACAAATCATCGCTCATGTACGAAATTTGAAATATGTTCGAACGCAAAATTGCTATGCCCTGGCCCTGAAACCTAAAATCTCAGAACTGGAGAGACAAAAACGCAACAAAAATTGTTTTTATGTGCCATTTTGTCAGTGTCCGCAGCGCACTTTCACGCTTGGACTGAGCTGCTGCTGTTGAAGAGAGAGGAAAATCGAAACGAGCAACGTTTCACAATTCATGACGTGAAAAACCGGCTCCAAAGAGAACACAGAGAAAGAGCACATTGAAAATCATCTCGCGACATCACACATCGCCAATAATAAAAGGGCGAAAACGAGCCGATTTAGACTCATTTAAGTGGAAGTAATTTGAAAAACACACGACCGAATTCAAAAGCGAGAGACACGCATCACACAAGCAAGCCGGCCAATGGTTATTATTATTGCCATTATGATTGGCGTTCGTGCATGTTTTTCGCTCTGTTGCAGCTGAAAAGTCGCTCTCTCTGCACTTGCGTAGCTAAAAACGCGCGCAAGATAAACGTGGCCGTGTTTCACCAAAATTTTGTCAAAGAAGCACTTGATTGGATTCAGTATGATTTTGATCACAGTGTGAAAAGAAACAGCAGCTGGTGAGCGGGGGCGCGCCCACAGGAACATGCCGATTGGAATTTGCCAAATTGGCGAAAGCCTCATGCATACACGTGTTGTATGAGCGTCGTCCGTTTGAATAGTGTCACAAATTCAATTTAGCCGTTTTCACACCCTCTGCAAGCATTGACGGCTTGTTCTCATTGTATCAAATATTCACCCAAGCGACGCATAAAAGATGAGTAAGCTTACAGCGCTGGCGTCGAGCCCAGGCAACCGGATTTTCGCGTCAAAAAAGGCAAAAAATGCAGCTTACAGCCGTACGTGGAATGAAAACATGACGAACATGACACATGAAAAGAAAGGTGGTGATTAACAAGCGTCCCCGTAGTGGGTTAATAGCCGCCGGGAATCTGCCAAGCCAAGTGTTTGAGACTGTGTTGTTTTCTTAATTACGGGGTCTGTGAGTTTGTCGAACAAACGGGTCTCATCTGAACAGAGCACCACCCGTTGTTTCCTAGCTCTCCATTGTTGCAATACAATGTTTACGACCGAGAAAAATAACACCTGAGATTTTGCCGTTGCATTCTCTTGTCTTGTCACCATATTTGGTACCACTTGCACCGACAATAAACTGCTTGAATAAACAATCAAGTGATTCATAGTGGATTGAATTGCTTCGTGCATCCGGATGACACTAAACGGATATAATAAAAAAACCGATTCTGTCGAAGAATTGTGACTGCCCACTGCGTAATAATGGCGTGAACAAAAATGGTAGCACAACTCTCTTTGTTCTTTGTTTACTTTTTGCCATGGTCCTTGTTTGAACTTCATGTTTTCGGGGCTTTAAATTGGCGGAAAGGGTGGGACAACTAAACAATGAACATTTTATAAATTTGCAATTGTAAAAGATTTGCCAAAGAATAACCAGCTCAAGGCTGTTGTTCGTACTGGTGTTTCACAATGCTAGGTTGCATTTATCTGGCAAACTGAAAAGTCAAAAAAAACTTCACATTTAAAATTTTACACCTAAAGCTGTCACCGTGAATCACACAGTGTCATGTCAGCAAAGTGTTGCGATTGCAAAGTATAATATTGGAAACATTTCCGCATCAAATAACCTGACCGGGGGTTCAATGTTTGTTCAGCAGACAGCACACTATAAAGTTTAATTATTCGGTAAACAAGTTATGGGCATAACACAAACTAATGTGATACACACACATTGTGTTGCAAAGTATTTGGCTACTATACCAAAATGTATGCAAGAAACCAGACAAGGTGATCAAATTCGGTAAGCGTAAACAATCGCTGTTGAAATTTGAAATCAGACTCACAACTCGTGCTTGCCATGGTCATATTCGACAACTGAATAGATTTTTTCGAGTTTTCCTTCTTTTCACGCACCACACATTTTTTGACAGTAAGAGCGTCCAACAAAAAAACTTCTTTAACATTTCCCCACATACACACTGTCCACTCACGGCAAACACGCGATTATTTCACACTTTTATGGTGTTGATGCTACGCCAAGATAAGCAGCAAAGTAGTGCGCTCGTTAAATTCAGGAAGAAAACTGATCACAAGAAAAGTAACAGAAAGGTGGCACAAAAAGCAGTTGAAAAACTTCCGAACACACCTGTACCAGTCGAGTCCTCGGTCGAAGTACCGATCAAAGAAGTGCACTTCTGGGCCGGGCGCACGCACGTACGGATTGAGGCGCAGGAACTCCAGCAGCGCCCTGGTGCCTGCCTTTTTGACGCCAATGATAATCGCACTCGGCAGTTTGTGCGTGCCGACCGCACCAGCACTGTTTGTGTCTAATAAATTATCATTCAGTCTATTCGCATTCTCATGTGAAAAATGTTCGTCCATGGTTCTGCTGTTGATCAGTTCATGTCGTTCGTCGTTACTGATTGCGTTCTCGTGCTCGAACGTTCTGGCCAGTTGACTGAAGCAGAGTCCGGCGACCACGGAGACCACCAATGTCCTCTTGCAATCGGCACTCAGTTGTTTTGTTCGCATCGCGCTTCGATCTTCGCGGCTAGTGTCGCAAAAGAACGCACAAGGCAATGTGACTGACAGTGTTGCCTTGTAGTAGCAGTTCAACTGGCGTCGATGATGAATAATGCGAAAACGGACGAGAGAACGAACGAAAATCACACTGGTCGCGAACAAAGTTAATTAAAGCAGCAGTAGCCGGTGGCGGCGCAGTGTTGAGTAGCAGGCTTGCATCGGCGTGTATAATTAAAGTCGTGACCAGCTAAGCGCAAATAATGCAGTGTCGCCGTCTTTGCTGCCGTCTATGTCGTTCGGTTCGACCTCCCGTAAAGCGCGCTCGATCGCTTTTAATGACAATCGTATACGCACGGAAATCGTTATTATACCATGGCGTCGTGTGCGCTATGCAGAATTGAAATCTATACTACATTGAAACACACTAGGCAACGATGAGTAAGCTTGGAAGTTTAATGAAACAAGCCAAGGTAGCCAATGCTGGTTTGAGTTGCAATAGGGCACATGCGGGCCACTTTTCTAATTAATTAGTTTTTCTTGGTATATTCGCTGTTTATTGCTGTTGCGGGTTTCTGCAATAATGATTCGCAAATGGCCTATGAAACGGAAACGGTACAATATAAAAAGCCGGCTTAAGCTGAAACTCAAACTGTGAAAAGGCAACTGTGAGATAAGAGCAGACTTATTCCACAATCTGCAGTGAACACACTAGACATTGGTCTACTTGACTACATGCGATTTATTTACACAACTGTTCGTTATCCCGCACCACTGAGCGCTCTGCGTGTGCGCACTTGCTATACCTACGAAAAAGGCGGAGTCCGCCAGTTTGTCTAGCCAATCAATGCGTGGAATACAGGGTAGTGCACTCAACTCACAACACAATGTTATTTATTGATATAAAACAGCAACACGGAAGCGGCGAGCTGCATCCAAACTGCAGCACCCTGTACTTTTTTATTTATAACAAGTCAATTTCAATACGAGTGCTTATGAGTGCGTAGCTTTTCAACAACACACAATGTAGCTGCACAAATATTATAGATAGTAAATTTCATATTTATTTACATAATCATACACTGGCGAAACAAGCACGAGTGTGAATCAGCAACTGTTCGTTAGTAACGGTGTGTTATACTTGAATGTTTGCAAACGAAATAAAAACAATAACACTCATCATAATCGTATTCATGCCAGAGTGTCGATTCTTAATGAGTGACATTATGCAGGTGCCGCTAGGTCTGAAACAAAATTCAGTGGCCTCATTATCCAGTGGTCACGTGTAGCCAGCCAGCCACCCACTTTGAACAGTTGGCGCACTTAAAATTTAGCCTAATGACAAACGAAAGATAATGCGGCTCATAAACGACCCATGAATTCTGAAATAGAAAGTCGAAAATTCAGGTTTGAAAATGAAATAGCTGCCATGAGCTCGTGTTGTAAACGTATGTGTGTAATTTGCATGCAAAAGCACGCTGTTTTGTTTGTAGCGCGACAACGGGATGTTCAACATCCAACAGTTTACTGAGGCACTTTTCATTTGATTAGACCTGGAAAGCAAATGAGTGACCTCCATTTGACTATTAAGGCAGAGGAAAAATTATTTTCTTCGCATGTGCGCTTGTTTGTCCGGTACAAGTGCAGCATAATGCTTTTGCACCTAAAACAAGACTAATTTTCGTCCATTTCTGCATGAACGCCTTCTGTGTCTCAGAATCCATCGGCTCATTGCTGCATTGCCTAATGAGATTGACTGCGCTGTTGTGCACGAACATTTTTATAGTTGGTGAATCAGCAGAGCGCCCTGCAACAAGGCTAATCAGTCAGCAATAATAAAACGAAACGCCTCAAAATGAACATGGATATGAAATCTATAATGCTGTTCGATCGCATTACCGCAGCCGTTGCAGGCAATACCACCGAGCGGTTTGTTGTTTTGGCTTCTTGGCCAGCCGTGCCCATGCCCAAATCCCACTGGGTGCTTCGTACGTCCTCGGCTTCATACTCTCACACAGCACTAAAATACATATTTTTCTTTAACACATTATGCTCGTTGCTAATAGCATGACAGCAATCTTATGCCAATCATTTTCAGATGAGAAAAAAGCTGCCCATGATAATTAGCGTCTGCCGCCGTTCTTTTTGCCTACTTGAAATCAGCAATAACTAACATAGGACTTGGTTTGTGTGGTGCGTTTTGTGCACCAAAAAACTAGAACAACCGAATTGGATGTTTTAACAAATTCATCAAACAAAACAAAGAGGTTATCCTTCTGCAGGAAAAAGGTAAAAATGGTTGCGCCGGGTCGATACCCGCCTCCACCTGGGCAAACAGCTTCCCCAACGTTTGGTCGACCCCCCCCCCAAACGCCAAAACATCGTGCTCAACCCCTGTTCGATCACCGAAGACAAAAAAGTTTATGTATACACAGATAGCTGGTTGAGATTTTTTAGATAGATATATCTGAGCCGAATAAACCTCAGTCTAGAAATAAATTCGAAAATGTTTTTTCAGGGGGGCGCCCATAGTTGTTCCCAGGGGTCGAGAGGGGGGAGGTGTATCTTCCCTAGACCAGATTAACACTGCCCCAATATACCGTAATACCGGAGAATTGTAAGACATCATGGAGTAGGCAAGCCAAAACACAACAGAAGCAGAAAACACACAATAACGCAAACGAAAAGTTACAATGGAGCAAAACGAAAAACAAAAACGCTAGCAACACATACAAAAAAAATTTAGGGTGTGCAGAAAATTTTGGGGGGGGTCTCCGCCAGACAAAATTTCATGGGGGGTGTGGGGGGTGTCGGCCAAATTTTCGAGGGGGGGTCCGATGGGGGTGGGGGGGTGCCCGGTTTTAGGGGGGTGGCACGGTGCCCCCCCCCCCCCACCCCCCACCCGACGGTCTCTGGTGCTCTGGGGGGGTGTACCCCCCACCCCCCCGCCCACGGTACTGCTTTAAAGTCTATAATATAAGCTAAATATATGATAACTTGACGTTTCTTCATTGTAATTTCAAAGATTTTGCAGCAAAATTTAGCGTTTTTCCTTCAAAAATTAAGCGAAAAAATCTCATGGGTGGGGTGGGGGGTCTGCACCCCCCCCAAAAATTTTTCTACAATAGTGCACCCCCATGGCCCACGCCTGGGGGGGTGTCACTGTACCATGTCCATGACTGACACCTAGGGTTGTTTAAAAAAATCGTCATTTTTGTTTTTTTTAAAGAAATTTAAAAAAAAAATTTCAAAAATCAAAGTTGTGCTAAATCCATTAGGGAGTTCGAAAAACCACATATGATATGCAAGCGCCTCCGGAATGACTCCCGTATGGCGGAACTTTGGAGATTTTGTTTTGGTGACCTCAATTACCCCTTTTCCAAACCGTTACCATACCTCTTCTAGTGTTTTGATCCCCAAAACGTCACTAATTGTCCCCAGCCCAAGTGAAAATACACATACCGGTTTGAAATTCGATCAATTCTGATGATGTGTCGCGACGGCAGGACACGAAACGGCAACCAGACAACGTAACGCTTGCAAACGGAGCAGCTCGGACGCTCAAATTTAGATTGCGAGGCGAATTTCGGGTTCTTCAGTTTTCGGTTCTCGTTTTGTGTGTGAATTGAGTTATTTTGGATAGAGTTTGTGCCCTCAAAATGTTTTTCAACTTCAGCTTGTTTTAGGGTAAAGACATGGGCAATTCTTGCCCACATCCGGCACCCGATACAAAACAGTGATATAATAGTTGTTTGTTTCATTCATTTTTTTGATAATTTTGTCAATTGTCATGTTAATTCTTTATCATTGTGTTTTTGTTGAAGGAGCTGCGCGTTAAATAAAATCTTGAAATCTTGAATCTTGAAATCTTGAAATCGTCACCTCATCTGCATCGGAAATGGTAAGCCAACCTTTGGGACGCTCAAAAACTTCATCGCAGATGTTGTTGAAGCTTGAAATCAGTCGGTAAAACGGTCCAAAATCGACCGCTAAAGGTTTTACGAGGTAATATCAAAGAAAATTTTTGTTGAACTTTCAAAAAATTGTGCCAAAATTGAGGTTTTCAGAGCATATTAGAGGAAAATTTTTGAATTTTTTTTAAATCGGCATTTTTGTTTTTTTAATCACTTTTTTTAAACAAATTTTGATTTTTGTTTAACAACCCTACTGACGCCCCCCCCACTTAATGCATCATTATTAAAACAGGTGCATGCATGTGCAGTGGCGGTGGCCCCTGCCCTTTAACCAGTACCGTGGGCGAGGGGGGTGGGGGGGGTACACCCCCCCAGAGCACCAGAGACCGTCAGGTGGGGGGGGGGGCACCGTGCTTAGTTGTTCATATATATAGTTTAGGGACCCATAGTTGTTCCAGAGCCGAGGGGTTGGGGGGGGCCGATATAGATAGCTGGAGCAAATTTTCTAGATAGATAGATAGCTGGAAAATTTTGGGGGGGGGGCCATGTGACTTTGGGGGGGGGGCCGGTCAAAATTTTGAAATTTGATAGATAGATAGCAAAACGCTAAAAAGCTACAAAAACAGCAAAATAATGCCAAAAATACACTAAAAATCAAGTATAAACGCGTATTTTACCTAAAATTAGCGAAATTTTTAAGAATTACGAGCAAAAATGGTCAATTTTGGTCAAAAATTGACTCATTTTATGTCTTCGAAGACAAAAATTTTCAGATAGATAGCTGGCTGAGAAAATTTTTTGATAGATAATAGCTGAGCCGAAAAAACCTGTTTGATAGAGATAGATTCGAAAATTTTTTGGGGGGGGGCCGGCCCTAGAACAACTATGGGTGGACGGACCCCCCACACAGTACCGTGGGCCCAAAACAATTTTCGAAGGGGGGTATGGTGCCGTGGGGGGGGGGGGGGTGTCGGCCAAATTTTCGAGGGGGGGGTCCGATGGGGGGGTGCCCGGTTTTAGGGGGGGTGGGGCATAGTTGTTCCAGAGCCGAGGGGTTGGGGGGGGGCCGATATAGATAGCTGGAGCAAATTTTCTAGATAGATAGATAGCTGGAAAATTTTGGGGGGGCCGCGGGGGGGGCCATGTGACTTTGGGGGGGCCGGTCAAAATTTTGAAATTTGATAGATAGATAGCTAAAACGCTAAAAAGCTATAAAAACAGCAAAATAAAGCAAAAATAAACTAAAAATCAAGTATAAACGCATATTTTACCTAAAATTAGCGAAATTTTCAAGAATTACGAGCAAAAATGGTCAATTCTGGTCAAAAATTGACTCATTTTATGTCTTCGAAGACAAAAATTTTCAGATAGATAGCTGGCTGAGAAATTTTTTTAGATAGATAATAGCTGAGCCGAAAAAACCTGTTTGATAGACATAGATTCGAAATTTTTTTGGGGGGGCCGGCCCCCCCCAGGCCCCCCCCTAGAACAACTATGGGTTCTAGGGGGTGGCACGGTGCCCCCCCACCCCCCCACCCGACGGTCTCTGGTGCTCTGGGGGGGGTGTACCCCCCACCCCCCTCGCCTCGCCCACGGTACTGCCCCCACAGAAAAATTTGAAAAAATGCACCCGGGGGTCCCACGTTACCACAGGTTGGACCCCCCCCCCTCACTTTTTGGTCGGCACCCCCCCCCCCCACGGCACCATACCCCCCTTCGAAAATTGTTTTGGGCCCACGGTACTAGGGATGTTAAACAAAAATGAAAATTTTTTTTTTTTAAAAAAAAGTGATTAAAAAAAAAACAAAAATGCCGATTTTTTTTTTTAAAAAAAAATTCGAAAAATTTTCTTCTAATATGCTCTGAAAACCTCAATTTTGGCACAATTTTTCGAAAGTTCAACAAAAATTTTCTTTGATTATACCTCGTAAAACCTTTAGCAGTCGATTTTGGGCCGTTTTACCGACTGATTTTAGGCTTCGACAACATCTGCGATGAAATTTTTGAGCGTCCCAAAGCTTAGCCTACCATTTCCGATGCAGATAAGGTGACGATTCGCCTCGCAGAGCGTCCGATTGTGCTCGCTGCTCCGTTTGCAAGCGCTACGTTGTCTGGTTGCTGCTTCGTGTCGTGTCGTCGCGACACCATCAGAAGAATTGATCGAATTTCAAGGCGGTATGTTTGTCTTCACTTTAGCATTAGCTTAGCTGGGGACAATTAGTGACGTTTTGGAGGTCAAAACACAAGAAGAGGCATGGTGACGGTTTGGAAAAGGGGTAATTGAGGTCACCAAAACAAAATCTGCAAAGTTCCGCCATACGGGAGTCATTCGGGAGGCGCTTGCATATCATATGTGGTTCTTCGGACTCCCTGATTGATTTAGCACAACTTTGATTTTTGAAATTTTTTTTTTTAAAAAAAATTTTTTTTTTTAAAAAAACAAAAATGACGATTTTTGTTTTTTTTAACAACCCTACACGGTACTGCCTTTAACAGAGGAAAGAAAAAAATGCAAAAACTAAATTGATCATTTTCACCTTATCAAAAAGGCTTCGCTTAGGATCAGGATTAGGTTTAGGATTAGGATTTAGGAACCTACAACGACTTATTGCAAGCAACCTCTGATCAGAAATCAAAAAAATCACTTTTAAGTTTGTATACAAATAAAAAAATTTTGGCACCCCCCCACGTGACGACACCCCCCCCCCTCGAAAATTTGCTTTCGCCTTCGGTACTGATTACGAGCAAAAATGGTCAATTTTGGTCAAAAATTGACTTATTTTATGTCTTCGAAGACAAAAATTTTCAGATAGATAGTTGGCTGAAATTTTTTTTCAGATAGATAATAGCTGAGCCAAAAAAACCTGTTTGATAGAGATAGATTCGAAAATTTTTTGGGGGGGGCGGCCCCCAGCCCCCCCCAGAACAACTATGATCCGAACTCTAGGTACTGTTCGTTCCCAGTTTCCTGTGGACGAGCGAGCGTCGCCTCTAGGGTTGTTAAACAAAAATGAAAATTTTTTTTTTTAAAAAAAAAAGTGATTAAAAAAAAACAAAAATGCCGATTTTTTTTTAAAAAAAAAAAATTCGAAAAATTTTCCTCTAATATGCTCTGAAAACCTCAATTTTGGCACAATTTTTCGAAAGTTCAACAAAAATTTTCTTTGATTATACCTCGTAAAACCTTTAGCAGTCGATTTTGGGCCGTTTTACCGACTGATTTTAGGCTTCGACAACATCTGCGATGAAGTTTTTGAGCGTCCCAAAGCTTAGCCTACCATTTCCGATGCAGATAAGGTGACGATTCGCCTCGCAGAGCGTCCGATTGTGCTCGCTGCTCCGTTTGCAAGCGCTACGTTGTCTGGTTGCTGCTTCGTGTCGTGTCGTCGCGACACCATCAGAAGAATTGATCGAATTTCAAGGCGGTATGTTTGTCTTCACTTTAGCATTAGCTTAGCTGGGGACAATTAGTGACGTTTTGGAGGTCAAAACACAAGAAGAGGCATGGTGACGGTTTGGAAAAGGGGTAATTGAGGTCACCAAAACAAAATCTGCAAAGTTCCGCCATACGGGAGTCATTCGGGAGGCGCTTGCATATCATATGTGGTTCTTCAGACTCCCTGATTGATTTAGCACAACTTTGATTTTTGAAATTTTTTTTTTAAAAAAAAAAATTTTTTTTTTAAAAAAAAAAACAAAAATGACGATTTTTGTTTTTTTTAACAACCCTAGTCGCCTCCCGGTGAGTGACCGAACCGAACTCATCATCAATGGTAGAGCTGTGTCCGGCTGGAGCAGCACTGACGACGACGGCGACAACGACGGATCAGCTGGACAACGGCACCGGCGGCCGGCAACGAAAAGAAAGCGACGACGTCGACGCTGACGGTAGCAGTGACGACAAAAACGAACTTTATTACGAGTGCTGCACATCGTCAGCAGAGGAGCGGAGTTACATGCGCCATTCGTTGCTTGAGTCTGCACTTTCGCCGCGTCGACACGATTCGAATTCACATTCGTCCGCAGACACACCAGAGCAGAGCTCAGAAAAGCACGGCTGTGCTCCATTGCGCACCAGTCCAGCAATGATCAGAGCCAGCAAGAAGTCACTGTACGCGGTCATATTCAACAAACGACGCGCGGGCATTGTCAAAGACGGCGTAACCGTGAGCAAACACAGCTTTGTGTCGTGTCGTGAACGTTTCTTTGTCAACGGATATGAAAAAATTGTGTTTCTTACAGCCGATGGGTATCGGTGACGCGAGTCTCTACCATGCACTGATCGTCATTTTCCTTGAGTTCTTTGCCTGGGGCTTGCTGACGGTGCCCGTGATTAATGTCAGTGTGGCATCTTTGTCGTTTGACTTGCAGTCTGATCTTGATGGAGTTTGTTTGTAGTGTTTTGCAAATGTGCTATGTTCATGACTTTGACTTTTCAATTTCAGACACTTGCTGTCACCTTTCCCGCCAATAAGTTTTTGATGAATGGTCTTATCCTTGGAATAAAGGTGAGCTCGTCTTACTCCACTGTTGGTTGCATTCATCAAGAAAAGCAGGTTTTTGACAAGCACTCCCGAACGAACGGGTCGAAAACAAACACGAGCGGGTTTGTGGTTTTTGTGTATACAGTGGCGGCCAAAAGTTTGGAAACCCCTGCAAGCGCTGTATATCGCGCATTTTTGCGTTATTACTCTGCACAAAAGGAAATATTTTTGATTTTTGGAACAAGATAACTGTTGCGTTCACAAAAACAAAGCTCGCATGTGTTGTGGAGAAACGCACAATAAAAGCACGCATATACCACAGTACACACGCGCGCGCATGGGGGTTTCCAAACTTTTGGCCGCCACTGTATTTGCGACAGTTCTCACCTGCTACTTGTGTGATGTGATCAAGTATTTCTGTACTCGAGGCTTGGTAAGCCTTAGGGCACATGCAAAACTTAATGCAACAAAAGTCTGTAGGTCACCCAAGGCTTCGCACCTTTATTGGAAGCTGTCCAATTCTCGGTTATCAATTTCTGAGCCACTCATTTTGCAGTGAGCCATTTCTTTTGCGTTGGGGTGAAGCATCTTATTTTTATCAGGCCGTCTATTTTTTCTCAGGCCACGTAAAGGCACATAAGGGGGCACCGGGGGCCTGCTGTCTGCTCTTACCAGGCGAAACCGCAAGAAACAGTGCTTGCACCAGTAGTAATTGTTTATAAGTAAAGTAGACTCACAGTTGTAAATAGCGCCAGACGCGTGAGGTGACCGCCCGTTCGTTTGCACGCGTGGTTTTTTTCGACCCGCGCATGTTTACGAGCGCTTTTCAAATATCT
Source organism: Theristus sp. LFF4_11 (assembly GCA_030248135.1). NCBI lineage: Eukaryota > Metazoa > Nematoda > Chromadorea > Monhysterida > Xyalidae > Theristus > Theristus sp. LFF4_11. Next base: position 170,614 of record JASANC010002070.1, read on the forward strand.
ACTATTCTTCATGAATGCTCCATGAATGAATGAAAGACTTTCTTGACACGAAGTTAATTGCTTCTTTTCGCAGGGTATATTGTCGTTTCTCAGTGCACCGCTGATCGGAGCGCTGTCCGACATTTGGGGACGAAAATCATTTTTATTCGTGACGGTGCTGTGCACGTGCATGCCGATTCCATGGCTGCGAATCAGTCCGTGGTATGCTTTCTGTGGCATTTGAAATGCTCGGTTCTGTTTTATTTGTTCTACTCAAAGCCAACATTTCCAGGTGGTATTTTGCGCTGTTCAGCATGAGCGGCATATTCTCAGTGACGTTCTCTGTTGTGCTCGCCTATGTGGCTGACATCACCGAGAAGGAGGATCGCAGCGCTGCTTACGGCTTGGTGAGCTCGTTTTTAGCGTTGAATCACTTGACATTCTGTGCATTGAATCGGCGGTGGCACTGGCTGATTAGCTGGTAACAGCAAAACTCGCGTTATGTTGCTGCGAATAATGTCTGTTTTTTTCGGTTTTGGCAGACATGGAAAGCAAAATAGCTTCATGTGTGATTTACGGCAGGTCACATTTGCCGTGTGTGTCTTGATCGGCGACTCGGGTCGCTTTAGCAAAGGTGAATATGGCTGCGTCATGCATGAAACTGATTTCCCTAATTTTTTTCGCATGCGTGCGTTTAGTCGCAGAACTAGGAGAAAATATTATAATATCTAGATAGCACGATAATAGATTGCTTGCCGATGCGTGGCATGATGCAGCCAATCAACGTCACACCAGTTTCGCAGGCTTCCATTCGCAGGTGTCGGCGACATTTGCGGCGAGCCTCGTGACGTCGCCAGCATTGGGCGCGTGGCTGAGTGAGGCGTACTCCGATGACGCCGTGGTGGCGCTGGCCACCGCCGTTGCCGTCCTCGACATTCTCATCATCATGGTCGCGGTGCCCGAGAGTCTGCCGCCGAAACTGCGCCATTCGTGGCATCGTGTTTCGTGGGAGTCGGCTGATCCGTTTCAGGTTCACGTTGTCATTGCTTCATTGGGTGTTTTGTTTTTTTATTTGTATCTCGTTTCTGATTGGTTGTTTTCGGATACCGCTTTTTAATCGGTGTCTGCTTATGGTGCTTATTCAAGTTTCGTTTTCAGTCGCTGCGACTGGCCGGTGAAAATCGCAGCGTCGTTCTGCTTTGTTTGGTGGTGTTCCTTTCGTATCTGCCAGAAGCCGGCCAATTTTCGTGCTTTTTCGTGTATTTGAAACTGGTGAGAAGATACAAACTTGCGGCTGCTTGTCTTGATTATTGATACCGGTTATGCCGGTTACTGATACGTATGAGTACTGAACACTAACGGCAATGCACTGTGCAGGTGATCGGTTTCTCACCGGAGGCAGTGGCCGCATTTATCGGCATACTCGGCATTCTGTCCGTGTTCTCGCAAACGGGCGTCTTGCTGGTGCTGACGCGAAACGTTGGCGCCAAATACACCATTCAACTTGGTCTGCTGTTTCAGTTTGTGCAGCTGCTCTGGTACGCGTTTGGATCACGCTATTGGTGTGTCACGTCACGTGCGCTGAATCTTATTGTCGTCGCTCTAGATTTTATAAAATTACATCGCTTTCTTGTTGTAACCTGCGGCCGGTTTATTATAGAATTGTACAATGCGCAGTTTTTTTTTGCCATTTCATTTCGCTCCGGGCAGTAGTTGTTGCTGTTTTTGAAGTTGTGCTGTCTGCATAATCGGCAAGGCGGATCGTTCTGTGATCTGTATACATGTGTATTCTGGTTCATTGCGTACTTTTTTCGCAATTCAAACATCTGCATAGATACATGCAGACAACAAGCAATACTATCGAAAACCCACTGGAGCTGTAAGTTCTGTCGAGTAGATATGTTTGAAAGGCTAGATACTGGCTTCGAAAAGGGAACAGCGTATTCTGTTTTCATCTGTGCAGGATCATGTGGGCAGCGGGCGTGTTCGCGGCGCTGTCACAGTTGACGTATCCCGCAATCAGTGCTTTCGTCTCTGTCCACTCCGACCGTGATAAACAGGGTTCGTGCACAACAACCTATAAAAATGAACAAGTGCAATTGTGAAAACATGTTCATGAAGCGGTTCTGTACCTGCGTTCACCCACTTTTTCGATGTTTTTGGAATGTTTTTTTCCACGACGTGTGAACGGTAGGATGTCCCTGTGAAACATGAAAAACCCAGTGCTCTGGAACATCGAAAAATCTGCGCACCGCTGCGGAATTTCGTTCAGCTATTACGCCGATTGATGTCACGTGTGCATGTGTCTGTTTTTCATAACAGGCGCAGTGCAGGGTCTGATCACGGGCATCCGCGGCCTCTGCCAAGGCCTCGGTCCAGCGCTGTTCGGCTTCGTGTTCTATTTGTTCCACGTTGATCTCGACCTCGACGGCGACGGCACCGGTCACGTTGGCGTCGGCGTCTTCCCGGCGCCGCATCCCAGACGCATCCTGGTGCCGGTCGCCACCGCACCGCCGAACGCCAATGCGAGCGCAATTGTCGGCGCCTTCAGCGATCTCTCGTTCATCAGTTTGGTGCGTTTTGTGCGCCTGAGCAGCGGCTGTTTTTGTGGTCGCTTTGATTGCGTGCTTAGGCCGTCGCGTCAGTTGGAGGAGAATTGGAATTTTCATTGGAAGGAAGGCCAAGAGAGCAGAAGATTGTGTGACTGGCTCCAATGACAACACAAAGTCGAATGCCGAGATGCCAAATGTCCATGTCAAGATGTCCCAGACAAACACATGCACACCAATATTCTTTTTGTGGCGAGGCGAAAGAATTTTTGAAAAACTAGTGGCACGATCAGCTCAGCCTCCCGATCATGCTAAATCACCGTTGGGTTTTTAAAAAAACAGGTGACAGAATTGCTAGAAATTGATCCAAATAAAATAAGAACGAAACCAGTGACGTGTACCAAATCACTGTGAACGTATGTATAATATAAGCAACTGTGTCAGTCGCACTCATTTCTCTCCATCAACTGACGTGTGCACCTTCCACTTACGTATTCTTATGACAGCGTCTGATTCCGGGTCCACCATTTCTGCTCGGAGCGGCGATGGTTGCACTGGCGCTGTTTGCGAACTCCTTCCTGCCGACGAAGCATATGTCGCGTCTCTTCCAACGCCGCACGTCGCCGTCGTTCGGCGGTGCTGAGCGCAACAGTTACACCAACAGCGCCAGTGAGCGCTCGCGCTCCGAATCACCGTCCGAAAGTGGCCTGTTGCTCGGCGACACTGACGCTGCCGCTGGCCAATCAGCGGCCGATCTGGTGGTCACCCTGTCGGCGGGTGCCACGTTGCGACAGACGGACACACGCGCGTTGGCGAACAGTGCTGCTGGTGTGCTTGGTGATTCCAGTCAACCGAATCACACGCACCGAACAGACGCCACCAATGTGCTCGAGCGACATCGCATCTCCAGTGGATCGCTATGATGACTGCGCCGCTCAGCTAGCAACTGATGCTACTTCACTACTGTTTGCTTTCGTTTTCACTCGTCTTCTTGTACTCTCCTGTTTTTTTTTGGTACCAACCTGGTGAACATTGTTGCTGTGCTGTGTGTGTGTGTTTGGTTTTGTTTTGCCATTCGTTTGAGCGTTCTGGAGCTTTTTGGAGTGCCGTTTTTAAGCGGAGATTCTGTTCATTTGAGGCAAAATTGAGGGTTTCTTTAACCATCACTGCATAATGAAATTCGTTTTTTATTGCCATGTAATTTGAATTTGATTTGATTAAAAATTTTCATCACAAAAACATGTTTGTCACTTGCTCATTTTTTTGCGCGTTAGATTTTTTGTTTTTCTAATCATTCGCGGAAATGTTTCTTTTCCGAGCCCCCAACCAAAAAATTTTGAAGGGATCTTTTTATGCTGGGGGAGTGAATTTTTTTAAAGTTTCATCCTGTTAAGCGGCATTCATGAAGTGTTTTTAAAGCAGGCGCGGCTATTAAACACTGCAAAAGGCGTTTGCGTTGTTTCATTAGCGCCCCCAACAGTGAGCGGTAGCTATGCGATTTTTGGTGCATTCACAAAGCGCATGCAGCTGTCGAACAGCTGCGCGAACTTGTCGTTCATTTGCGCAAGCAACAAGTGCTACGTGGCTATGTGGCGTTTTACGTGTTCGCGAAAGCATAGTTTCGTTGCTCGCTGTGTGGTTTTTTTATTAAACTTCATGAATGTGCCTTAAACACTTGACGGCCCGGTTCGTTCGATGTATGGTAACTTTCTTTGTTGTATCTGCTGATATTTGCTAGAGCTGTGATTCGTTGCCAATTCATTCCCAATTGTTTTCTTTTATTGTTCATCGGAATTTTGTCAGTGTCCCACAACAACACTAATTTTTCTGTTTAATGTCGGTTTCGCGATTTTCTTGGCAAGCGAATAGAGAACAGATAATTGACGAAAATGTGAAGATGATTTTCACACTATTTAACAACAATATTTGACTTGTTTAAACTCAACAATCTGTGTCATTTTTGCAACGTGGTTTGCTGTGGTTTTACTGATTTTTTATGTATTTTTTGTGCAAGCGAGCGTCGCTCGCAAGGGCTGCTTCTTTTTTATTTCATTTCATGAACGCCTTTTTTACTTTGTTAATTTTTTGTTGGTGATCAAAAATGTGAATGCTATGCATCCTCCATCAAATACACCGTACTACCACATCCACATTGCTGTCTATATCTTACAATAAACACAGTATCATTTCGACCAATAAACTAAGCACAACACAGTAACAATTACGCACTTCCATGATGCAATTAACTAATTATGTGCCCAAGTCTGCTGCAACCGCTACTACAAATAGCTGCCAAATGTCCCGTCGGTGTCAATACGCTCTTTTTCACAAAAACCGTCTTTCTTAGTGTTCGTTTCGAAACAACTCCAAATAAGCAACGGAGTAACCGTCTCCAAGCACAACTTCAACGAATCATCATGGCCTCCGTTGTCGGTCAAAAGCTTCCACCGACTGCGAAGGACCCGAACCTCTCCAATGACGACTCAGCGTTGCGACGAACGGAAAGCTGGTCGGAGCCGAGCAGGTCGGTGGAGCAGCTGTGTCCATTACTTGTGATGTTACTTGTTTTCCAACTGTGCTTATTTGTTCTATAGAGGGACAATGGATGATGGAGATGACAACCTGGTGGTGGATCCGGACGACGGGCAAGATGATAGTACGCGAACGAAGTTGTTCATTGTTGTTCATTGTCTGCGATCCAACCAACCAGCCATGTTCCTTGAACTATTCGATCCGGTTGCTTTCAGTCAGTCGTTACACGAGAATGCGCGAGTCACTGCACGTACAGCTGGCCCGTCTGGAGCAACAGATCAACGAACTTCGTGGCGGTGTGTCTGTGTACTCCGTTTTTTATGACTAACCAATCAACTCTGAGAACTGCGATGACCAACCAATCAGCTAGTTGCATATATTAGCGAGATAGACTGTTGTATCATAGTTGGCCTCAATGTGGTTTACAAACTGCAACTGCATTGTAGCTGTCAACAGTGGGCACACTGAGTAGCGATTTCATTTAGCAGCCATGTTTTCTCAATGTTGCATCGTTTCATTTTGTGCATTTGACTGCAAACGGTGCTTACTGGTGATGTTTAACTACCGTATTACCCCCATTAACCCCCCCCCCCCATTAATCCCCCCCCACCAATAAACCCCCACCCCCCCCCCCCGACAAGTTTCCGAATAATCCCCCCCCACAAATAATCCCCCATGGGGGTTAATTGGAAACCTGTTTGAAACACATACCCAGCGAATTCAGTGGCTGAATGCAGTGACATTGGTGAAATTGTGCTACCAAAGGCCCCAAAGGGATGAATTAATGGTAATTTCATCACAAAAGGCTGTTACAAAAGGAAATCTCTGTGAAAAGTAGAAGTTTCTGCGACTTTCTTGCCTGCCATGCAAGGTATAATAATAGTTGTCTATGTGTACTCCCGTGTCCACGTGTCACAAGACCACCGTGCGACACTGTTTAAGTACGCTGTTTTCTGGGTTTGTTTGTCGTGTCCTGTGTTTGATTTTCAAAATTTTTGTTCGGAGCTGCTATTATCTTTTTTGCCATTTTTCAACAAACCCCCACCCCTAGAATTTTTTGTAAATAAACCCCCCCCACCAATAATCCCCCCCACCAATAAACCCCCACCCCTAAAAGTCGCTGACGTATTAATCCCCCATGGGGGTTTATTGGGGGTAATACGGTAAATCTGTTTTAGCCCCGAAGCAGGCGCCAAGCATGGCAGCACGTGCCCGTATTGGAACACCGATGCATCCGGCTGGCTCAATTCGTCAGGCCCAATATGCAGCAGCTCAGCATGGCCGGCCAGCTGACTGTTCGTTGTTTTTTTTATCGGTTTCTGAGCGATGTTTCACTTTTGAAACCGTTGAAATCGAGGCAAAAAGTATGCGTTTTCAGTATACCGGACAAAAACGGGCCAACCGCCGGCCTTGTATCAGGAGACAAACGAAGCGCAGACGGAATCCGTTTCAAAAGACGCGGCCGCTGTGGCCCCTCTGCCTTTGGCCACGTCAGGTGTGGTGTAGCACAAGTTGCAAATCAAATCAAATTTGAAAATTCATCAGCTGTTTCGTGGTGTTTTTTACTGAGGGAGAACACAACTTTGAAATACACAGTGATCAACATAGTTTTTACGCATATATGCGTGGCCACAAGCCTACCCAGGCATAAGGACAGTGAATTCAAAAACAGTGGATAAGTGCAAAACATCATTTTTGCTTTTTGCATTTTATTTTTCTGCTCCAACACCACGATGCGCCGTTGGTCTATTTTTTCCGAATGCGTGCTTCTCATTCTTCTCTCAGGGTCCCGGGCGCAGCGCAAACGTGTCCTTGGTTGGCCTCAGTGGGTGTGCTTCGCGGTTGCTGTGTTGCACACGCTCATTGGCGTCCTCGCAGCCGTTGTCTATGTGTACTCCCGTGTCCACGTGTCACAAGACCACCGTGCGACACTGTTTAAGTACGCTGTTTTCTGGGTTTGTTTGTCGTGTCCTGTGTTTGATTTTCAAAATTTTTGTTCGGAGCTGCTATTATCTTTTTTGGACACGCGACTCAAGAATAATGGGTAAAAGTATAGGTTGCGGGTGTCTTCGACCGTGTCAAGCATCCTTAACGTACATTTCGACATTATATATATTTGTTTTTTCAAAGCGAACGTGACTGCGTTTGTTTGCAGATTGTCCTTATTGTCGATGACGATTGAGAGCGTGTCAATGCTGCTGCTGTTGTCGGTGCCGTTGCTAATCGCTGGGGCAATCAAGAAATGGCCGTCGTTTATAATTGCCCATCTTGCGGTCTCTGTACGTTTGTTATTATAATTGCCCATCAAGCAAGTTCAGATTCGAAATTTCAATCGAAATTCTAAATGAACGCAATCCACAACGACGAAACGCTGTGTCAGGTTTGCGTTCTGTTGAGCAACGTGATCAGTGTTGCCGCGGCCATTGGCACCAGTCGCAGCAAGCAACCTCCGCAGCCAACTTGGGATCACTCGTACTTTGCGAACATCTGTCTACTGTTGGTGCTTGCTGGCTCGTTAGTTCCACTCGTGTTCTGCATCATCCGTCTGCAACGCGGCACGGATTCGTTCAGCCGCAGCAAACCAACGATCGGTGGGGCCGCTTCAAAGCAGCCGCGCACCGACAAAACGCAGACGGACACTGATGAGCCAATGAAACAACACGACCGTGACGCAAAGTCATGGTCACACGACAAGAAATGAACGAATGAATGGACTGTTATTTATGTGTACTCTTGTAACGCGGGTCGATTTTGTTGATTTTTAACCTTTGATTTTGACTAATTAATTACATTTCATTCAGCCAATTCCACTCGATGCAAAGTGCACTTTATTTTGTACGTCCATCTCAACACTAATGAATCAGTCTTTTGCGGCATTATCTTTTATGTTTTTGCATGATAATAATCCGATAAAGTTCAGTAGTCACAAAAATTTTAACAGCAAATAAACCGCAAAAATACTTGACCGACCGGAGGGATAACGTTATCTCACTCCATTACTCTTAGTGATAAGTTACAGCCGATGCATCCATTCGTTAATGAGTTTTACGATACAGTGCAAAGAGGAATATTCTTATCCATGCTCCTCACATTTGATCAAGCAGTATCTCCAACTCCAACAGTTATGAAAGTATCAAAAGTCAAAGTTGATTTCTTGATCAAAATATTTTATTGTTTGAGGAGTCCTGAAAGAACTCTTAGGTACAGTATACGCCGTTCGTGCATTGTGAAAACTTAAAAATCTGAAAAGTAAACAAATTTTTATTATTAAATGGGCATTACAGTTGATCGCTGAAGGTGACGGAAGTGCCGAGATGCCTTGTGCCCATTTTCGTCTCATAAAATCACTTGCTCTGCTGAAAGACCAGAACAGTTGATGGTGCTTCTCGGCTCAAACAAGACAAAAAGCTTTCATAAACCGAACCATGCTGCATTCTGGGTCTATCTATGTATTCTTTTATCACATGTCACGTGTTTTATGTTTGTTTGATCAAGTATATGCAAATTTACGTCGTAACGAGTTTTCACACGAAAACTTTGAAAAAAGAAAAATTTCACAAAAACATTCTGCAAACTAGAAAGTGATTAGCAAACAAGAAAAACTAGAATGAAAAACAAGAAAAATGTTCTTTTTTAGTTTAAACCCTGTGTTTGTTTGATAAGTGAGAAAGATCACATACACCAAAAACCAAAAACCTAATGTTACATGTTTAAACAGGATTAGGATTATGGAATGGATTCCCTTCCCTGGAGTGGTCACGTGCACCATTTGCTCATGCACCGCACTTCTAAAAAGGCTTGGCTTAGGCTTAGGGCTGAACTTAGGATTAGGATTAGATTCAGGCTTTGCTTAGGATTAGGTTTTGGTAATATTCTGAGAATTGTAGTTTATTTTAAGCGTTAAACACACGGTTAGTGTCTAGGTAAATGTCCGTTAACGCAGATGTCTTGCACCAGTCGTTTAAACATGTAGGCCAACCCACCAAAAACACAATTTCAAAGAAAATTGTTAGTACTTGGCCCCAAGTTTCGTTAAAAATTTGAGCGTGAATTAAAAACCGCAGTGACCAAAAAACAAGTTGTTATTGAATGTTGTGTATACCTTTTATTATTCAAAGCACACACACATTATCTCTTGCTTCTTAAGCTTAGATTGCTTTTCAGCTGCATAGATTGCGCCGTAATGGCATGCAAACCAGCACACCGCTCAGACAGCGCTTATCAAAGCAGCGTTTTTCTAACGATGCTTACAGCCGTGTGTTGCGCTTGACATCATCATTTTAGATTTTTTGTTCACAAAGAAACAACACGGAAAAGAAAGCTGATCAACGTTTGTAACCGCGCGTACAGGTAAACATCGTAATGGCACAATAACATTTTTCAGTGTGTGTACTGTGGAATTCTGCGGGAAAAAAAACATGAATCTCGCTGAGGAGCGTGGCGTTGCTGCCGGTGTGCGGAGCATCGGGCGTTGCAGCTCCGAGCTCAGTCTGACGAGCATGCCTGCGATTGTGCTGAACTCGGCGTCGTCGACTTGCGCAGTCGTACAGCAACAGCAGCAGCTGCTCAGCAACAGTCATCTCTCTGTGACCAGACAGAACACTGAGGAATCGGACGGCGACGATTTGTCGATTTCATCGAATCACATTCACTACATCACACAGTCGAACTCGCCAATCGTCCGGGTAACCAGTGGCCAATAGTTCCGTTAAATCAATAGCTTATGGCACTACTTCGAACTTATGGAAACTGTTTGCGATTAATGACGTTTTGCAGCAGCTGATGGAGCGATCCATTAGTTACAATGGGAAAGCGAACGAGAAACGCCCGTGGCCTCAGGTGCTACAGTTGCGCATCTACAACTTCCTGGAGCGACCCGCCGGATGGAGATGCTTCAGCTATCATTTCAGCGTGTTTGTCAATGGTTTTCGAGGTTTTGAATTTATTTCAATGCTGCTTTATTCAAATTGTGATTTAATTTCAGGTTCATCGTCGTGTTGCTTTGTTTGATTCTGAGCGTTTTGTCAACGGTTGATTCGTACTCGCGGGGTGCCGCTGCACTTCTCTACTACATGGTCTTGCTTTTTCGTTTTTTTTTCACCACCACTGTTACCAATTTTCCCTTGCTTGTTTCAATCAAAAAGTAAAAAAACAACCTTTGAAGGAGTTGGTGCTCGTGTGCTTCTTTGCCACCGAATATGTCGTGCGTCTGTGGTCGGCTGGTTGCAGATCGAAGTACATGGGTGTCTGGGGACGCTTCAAGTTTGCACGTAAACCGATCTCATTGATTGGTTGGTGGTTTCTGTGCTTGTGAGCATTGCTTTGCATTTGCTGCAGTGTCATATCATTCCAGATGAGTATCGGTTATCGCCTGGTAGATTTGTAACAACCGCGTACTCGATCAATCATACAAACTGCAAACAGGCAATGCGTTTCTCATTTTGCGGTTCATACAGATCTGTGCGTTGTGATCGCAAGCATCGTCGTGTTGAACGTCGGCTCCGAGGGTCAGGTGTTTGCGGCGTCTGCCATCAGAGGCGTCCGCTTCCTGCAGATCCTGCGCATGCTGCACGTCGACCGACAGGGCGGCACATGGAGGCTGCTCGGCTCGGTCGTGTTTCTCCATCGGCAGGTGATAACACGCAGAAAACAGTTTCTTGTCCAGTTCCAGACCTGCAAGCAAGTAAAAACAGCAAACAACATTCCTGCTTTTAAAATTACATCTGTCCCCGCCACCGATTTGGTGACAAAACGTCAAGCAAGTAGTTTCGTGTAACTTTGCGCACATTGCCGTGATGCATCGATGCAGAAATGTTGTTGATCTTTATGAAATCCGTTCAGGAACTAATCACCACTCTGTACATCGGTTTCCTTGGTCTGATCTTTTCGTCGTATTTCGTGTACCTCGCTGAGAAAGACCACAAGACGGCGGATGGCAAAGTGACGTTCAGTAGTTATGCCGATGCACTCTGGTGGGGCGTGGTGAGTGGATGGTTTGACAAATTTGAAAAAAAAACACGATCTGAATTCACAAAAAAAGAACACAATAAAGCACCTTCGGCAGATTACGATGACCACGATCGGCTACGGCGATGTGGTGCCCCAAACGTGGCTCGGTCGCATTGTCGCATCGTGTTTCGCCATTTTTGCCATTTCATTTTTTGCACTGCCAGCGGTTCGTTTGTGGGTTTCTTGGTCTGGCCTCATTTCTTGGTCACTTGGTCTTGTATGGGAGGGCCATCATTGCACTTGGAGTCCAATTATTTTCGTCAAAGTGCCCCGTTACCATGTTTTGCAGGGCATTCTGGGCAGCGGGTTCGCTCTGAAGGTGCAGCAAAAGCAACGCCAGAAACACTTCAACCGTCAGATCCCGGCCGCCGCCACGTTCATCCAGTGCGTCTGGCGTGTCTACGCGGCCGATCGCGAATTCGCATCGGACGCAACTTGGAAAGTGTACACAATGGGACAGAATGTTAAGAGGCATACGGAGCTGCACGGTGTCTCGGACAATGACAGCGGCACTGGTACTGTGCTCGAAGACACTCCAAACCAATTGGCCGGCAAACGGTAACAAAACGTGGACACGGTTGATTCTGGCATCATGAACGGAGAGCAACATTCTGGAACTCTTTACCAAAATAGAACAAACAAAAAACAACCCCCGCGTCGAACCGCAAACACAAGTTTTGATGAGACGCGAGTTTTGCCAGGATGACGACATAATGTACATATCAGTCACATATTGTAGTTCACCTTTGTCCCCTTCGCAGACGCCCTCAATGCCCCACTGCCAATCACGTTGCGCTGTCAGGCATGAAAGCGACCGACTTGGAGTCACTGGCCAGAAACAGTGCTAAGCGACAGCAATTGCTAGCAGACTCACGGCGGGTGTCTAATAATCGACGACATTCCCCAGCGAGTCAGTTGCAGTTGGTTGCTCTCAAACATGTTGTAACATAGCTGTGCGGTCACTAAATATTGCAACATGAATGCGCCCTTACACGTAGACCGACTGCAATAAGAAACAGTGAAATGTCCTGATTCTAAAAATCTGCTACAGTAGATTTGTTATTCTGAGCTGACACGTGCACGCACGCAGGGTTGATGAGCATGCCGCACATATTGATGCGTCGATTCAATTCACTCACGTCCGTCAGCAAAACGCCGGGCACTGATCGAACGTCGAGCGAGCAAAAACAAGACGCCGCCGACGGCTCTGGGCTCGTACAGCCGCAGATACTCGTGTACGTTCATGGAAATACGTAAAAACGGCGCAACACATGAGCACTCACCGTTTTATATTATAAACTGCTTCCCCATCCATGCGCGCATTGAGTCTCGGGACCAAAATAAAAGATCATGTAATATGTCCTAATGCATGTCTAAACGAAAACTTCAGTTTAACCGAAGCACACAAGAACGCGATACGAGTGCTCCGTAAAATCAAGTATTTCGTGGCACGACGCAAATTTCAGGTTCGACAATTTTGTGTTTATGCAAATTGTTAGTTCTTTAGTGGTATTTATTCGATTTCCAGCAAGCGAGAAAGCCCTACGACGTGCGTGATGTGATAGAGCAGTACTCTCAGGGACACCTGAACATGATGGTCAGGATAAAGGAGCTGCAGAGGAGGTGAGACTGTCAACAAAAAACAGTGCTATTGAAACAAACTTGCTTCTCAGTTTTGTTCTTGTTTCAGACTGGATCAAACAGTTGGCAAACCAGGCGCTGCACACGGGTCAGTGAGTGACCGTCGCAACACGCAGGCGCACACAATCACTGCAAGAATGGCTCGCGTCGAATCTCAGGTGTGTCGTGCGCTGGATTTTGCGCAATTTTACCGCTGCGCTCAATGCAAAGAAACGGATTATCGTGGTCAACTTGCAGTCGCATTTTTGTATTCCGTTACCGCACACATTTGATTGGTTCACTCATTGGTTTCCTGCAACTAAACACACTGATGGACACAGGATACCGCAGAGGGAATTCAGGAAGAATTTTGCCTGCATGCTCCCTCACCTTTTTTTGGTGCGTGTTAGATCATTTGGTGTCCTTTGCGGGATTTTGAATACATGAAGTTCGCTGTTTTGCAGTTTCGCCAGGTTGACGCATCCCGCGGTGCCCCCTGGTACCCTTGGAGTACTACGGAGCACGTCCCAAAAACATCTCTTGAGGGACACGCTCCGCGAGGTGCCTCCAGCCTTGGCACCGGTCTCCTGGTGAATGCTGATCGTGTTGATGCGTTTGAATTCAAAAAATCCAACATTTCTCACTGCCGCAGTTGTCGCACGTCGACAGCAAACTCGAGTCGTGCATCACAATGCTGAAAGCGCTGACAAGCGCGGCACAGTCCAGCGGCAGCGGCAGCGCCGCAGCAGCGGCAGCGCACGTTGAGCGACAAAAGCTCGTCACGAAAACCAGCAACGGTAGCGCGGGCGCGCCGGTGGGCGGCTCGACGAGAAGCAGAAGCTACCAGGTGATGATGTCACGCTTCAGACGCAACTCGTCCTCGTTCATGACCGACTCCGATGCCGAGCCCACGGCGCCGAACACGCCGACCGAGTTTGCGGCACCTCCTTCGAGGAGGATCTCAAGGTGCGGCAGCAATCGATGAGTGCATTCGTTCAGCTTGCATGACGACGCCGGATGGTCTGACCGGGTAACACGCAATTTGTGTTTGCGTCAAACGTCGTTGCTGCCGGAATTATCGATTCCCATGTTGATCTCAGTTTTTACTTTGCTGCATCGTGTGATCGATTTGACCGGTGATGAAGATGTTCATGGTGTTTTTTGTGCAGTCACTTGTTGACATTTTTGCAGTTTATATGCTCATGTCTTGCGCTCAGAAACGATGTCTTCAAAAGCATTTGTAAAGCAGAATCAATACAGTGACAAACATGAATATATCTTACGATACAATGCACTTACCATCATTTTTCTGTGCCACGCTTGATTTTCGTGACGATAACAGGCTTGTTATATCATCAACACACATCGCCAGTATGGGTGATCCAATCGATACTGTGCAACAGTGGGGACAACAACTCATCTGTGCTGCAAGGCAAACACACCGAAAGAAAAACGAATGCAACCCAACAAATGACTATAGATTTCTAGATTTCTAGTTTCTCTAGATTTCTGAAAGTAATATGCCTTTGTGGAACACAAACACGCCTGTAATTTTTTAGCACCGATTCTGTGAGGTCATTGAACCACGCCACGCCCAAAACTCATTACAATCAACATGGACGGTTCCACCATTTTATTGGGCGCTCTGAAAATTTTTGTTTCAATACTTGCCGTCACCGATTCAATGCCCATTGGTCAGTTTTATTTTTAACTTTCTTTTAACTTGTCAGGCAGTTCTATTGACAACCACAGAGGGCTTTGCAACAGTCAGGCGATGCGTCCAAACCATACCACCAAATCCAATCAAACTCCACACTGCAGGAATGCCAGCGACAGCGAGCGTAAACGCAGCTCCAGGGTTTGGCGTCAGTTCACCGCCAGCTCCAGGGTTCGGCGTCAATTCACCACCAGCTCCAGGGTTCGGCGTCAATTCACCGCCAGCTACAGGGTTCGGCGTCAATTCACCGCCAGCTCCAGGGTTCGGCGTCAGTTCACCGCCAGCTCCAGGGTTTGGCGTCAGTTTACCAGCAGCGACGCCGATTGCCGCCACAATGACGCCCGACCAAAGCTTTCCGCCGTTTTCCAGCGCGCGGTGGCGCAATCTGTTCCCATCGGGTATCCAGCTGAGCACTGCTGTGCCACCACCCACGATCGCACCAGCCGCACAGCAACTTTTCAGCCAGTTCAACTTCACGCAGCTGTCCGAAATGTGCTCTGGACAAGCAGGTACGCAAGTGGCCACATTGAATTGCTCAGTAATGAAGATGAACGGGCAGGGCACACAAAACTATTTTTATCGGTCACCGGATTACTATAAGCTGCATCACCCAGCGTTTTCCATTTGTTGACCGTTCATACAGGAGTGCAGCGTGCCCGCAACATCGTCGGCTCAGTGCTCGGAGCGGGCGGCGCATCAAGCGGCGCTGCAGCACCGAACCTGTTTTCCAGTCTGAACCGCCAAATCGCGCCCATCCCATTCGAACAATCCGCATGCGCGATGCTCGCCAATCTGAATCGACCAGAGTCAATGCTGGACTCACTTTTAGATTCTTTGCTGCAGTTCCTGCCAGTAAACACGCCACCTACACCTGGAAAGTGACAGACCATTTTTCCCTTCTTTTGTTGACCTAGTTTCTTGTTTTCATTTGTTGAAATCATGGCAAGGAATGTTTTCTTCAATTTTCGCGGTGTCTGATTGTGTTGATTGACAATAACAGTGGTTGCGAATGAAAACGCATGCGACAACAACTTGTCACCGATTTTATCTGTGCAGAATAAAAAATCCACATGAAACTATTTTCAATGTGTAGCACAAAAGCAACAGACGGTTACATTCACCATTCTATGTTCACCGCAAATCATTACCATCATAAAATATCGGCTTTTTACGTTCAAACAACAAATGGCACTACGGATCGTCTCATGCAGCAATAAATGAATGTTTTAAACTATGGCAAACAGTTCCAAACGGTTATAATTATACTTGTTTCAAAAAGAAAAATAGATGCCGACGTCCCGGTTTCAAACAACCCTTTTGCCTCAGCTACCGATTCAAACTCCACAACTCTACAGAAAGTGACAAGCATCCAATTTCACGGCATTCATACAATGTATCACAATAAACCTTTCAATGCATCCACTCTGACAGTAAGCCATTAAAATGCTATACAGCAACAAAACAAACAACCAAAACCGCAGATAGACTAGCTGCGCCCAATGAACGACTTTCGCCGACACACAACCACTGATGTTCATTTGCACAAGTGCATAATATCACGGGCGTACTGTCGAATGCACGCGTGCACACAGGTGGCACAGTGTTGTTTGCGCTCATCATTGTCGTGTGCGTGCGTCGTGTGCTCAGCGATGTCAGCAACAACCTGCATCACCGCAGCAGCCTTGCACATCGGCACGTATCGCGCTGCGTTCTGCGTGCACACGTGACGCATCGCCCAGAGTGCCCAGAGCTGTGCGCCGCACACGTCCGCACGATGCAGCAACGCCACAAACGGACGGAACGAGCGGTACGCGACCATCTCCGTGTCCGGCTCGCTCCATTGCACGATCGTGTCGCACTAAACGCTACCGGTTTTTTTGTATCTATAGTTGCTTGCTTGAAATTCGTGCCACACCACAGGGTGGCGTGCACAAGTAATCGCAACAACTTCTGCGCCACCCTGTGTAGAGTTAACTGTTGCGACTGGATGCGCTGCAACGAACGAGAACGCACCAGTGCGCGATTGCAGGTCTCCCAGGACGGCTGTCGGTTGTACCACGGTGGCGTCAAGCAGACGTTCGCGAGAATGCCGGCCGCGAAATAGCTGACGTCGTTCTTCTCGCTGTGCAGCAGCTTTCTGACAGACAAGAAAACACACACAAACAAATCGCACATGGTTCAGTGTAGACGTTCGGTTAATCAAATCTAAAGTTAACACAGCGCCGTACATCATCAGCTCGAGACACTGATCAGCAGCGATCAACTGCGAATGCAACGACGGCACTTCGGCGATGTTGTTCTGCAAACGAATTTGTGTTTGGCTTGCTGTGTCAGCGGTTGCGCCAATAACAGTCGAACTCGAAGCACACCACGGTACACGAACCAACAAGCCGAGCACTTTCGTCTGCACACTGGTCGACGTGTTGAACAGACGCAGCACGTCCAGTACGATCGTCAGTCCGCCTTCGTTCACAAACAACGTGCACGTCGGCGGCGACTCATCTGCAAACGGCACAACTAAAAACATGTTGAGATTTGAGAAAAACACAACCACGACTGCCAGCAAAAACTGAACACTGTTCTCTGTCAGGAAATCAGAAATCGAAACGAACCAGTGAGATTCCATAGTGCGCTGAGCGTGAACTTGAGCGTGATGTCGCTGTTGTACTGGTTGTTGTGTTGCTGCTGCTGCTGCTCCTGGTCGTGCTCGTGCGCCTTGCGCTTCACCAACTCAAGCAGGAAACGCATGTAACGTCGGTTGGTGCCCAATTGCACTGTGCTCTCCGTGGGAACCGGAAACAATAACGAACGAACGAACGAAAAGTGAACAGTTGCAAAAGTATGGACTGGTCAGACAGAAGCAATATGACCAAACGTGAACAACACCCAAGATCGCCACCAACTTTCGCAACCAAGAACGACACAATGGCAACGGTCATTCGCGAGATCGCATCATCTGGATTGTTCACCATCGACTCGAGCGCTGTCTGGCAACATTGACTCAAGTCGAAACACTGAAGAACAAGCGAAATGCGGAATGCCGACAACAGTGACACGACTCAAGTGATCGGAACACCAAAACCCATGTGTTGTTGGCAGCCACTTCACATCGCTCAGCTGTGCTGCACAACGCCACTTACCGACAGTTGCAGTATGTGGTCGTTGCACAACGTTAACCAGATGTTTTTGTGCAGCTGAAAATGAACACAGATTCCGCATAATTCGACCGTACACTAAGCAACATCAGTTCATACAAGCGGTCCTTGTATTCGTTACTTGTGTGTGATGCGGATTGTTGCGCGCCGCGAGCAGACATCGTTGCACGAGGTTCTTGATTTGCATCGCTGTGAACCTGCAACGCAACACAGCTCATTATTACTACACCGGACACCGATCCACAACGGTGCGAATTTGAAACGAATTCAATGCTGGAACCGACCTCTGCACTCGCGAATGCCTGCACAGATGGTAGAGACACGCGGTGCCGGCCAGCTGCATCGACATCGATCGCTCATAGTGAAACATGGTCTTGATCACAGCCTGTCAGTGCGAAATGTAACCTCGAATTTGCTACAACCTGACAGATGCAACGTAATCAGAGCCAGCAAAACACTCTCGATGTTACAAGCGAGTCGCACTTCAAGCCATATACTAGCCTACAGCTCGTATTTACTCAGCCGAAAAGAGTGAATCAGCCGAAAATGAAACAAACCATTGTGCCACAAACACAAACCGGCACACGCACATCAAAGAACTCGTGCACTTCATCGCCGCTGAACTCCTCATAGCTCGTCTGCAGTTCACTGAACGCCGCATACAGGCTCTTCGCGACGAACACTTCGCGTCGCAGTTGACAGTACACGTTCAACGCACACAGCATCTGCGCTCGGTTCGCAGAGCCGGCGACCTGTTGTGTCGTGATGGCAAATGGAGGAATTCTTGCCGCTGCAAGCTCACCGACTCGATTATTATGACGCTGTTCAAGTTTGTTCACGGTTCATCTTTGATGCTCTATGCTTATTCTGCTCAAAGTATCCGATGGATAGCATAGCAACTGAACTGAACACACAATACGGTCGTGTGAAAGAAATCATGGCAGACAACGACCGACACGAAAACGGAACGTGAAACGTAGCGATGCGTCACTAAAATACCACTGGATGGATGCCACCAAAAAGTGCGCGCACGAGCGCATACGCCTCGCCGACCGTGATGTTAGCGTTCGCCTGCAGCTTGAGCACCGTCTGCGTCGCGCACAGCTCGGACGTGCCAGCCGTGTCAGCCAGCAGACCGATGAACGTGAGCTGCGGGTGGCTGAGCACGAACTGCTCGATTCGCTCCTCCGTGATTCGTGTCGTCATCACGTTGCCACCGACGTCGAACGCCGCAAGACACGCCAGTCGCGGCAGCTCACATTCGAGCGAGATCAGACTCGACGCGAGCCAGCCTTGAAAAATCCAAGTGTTCTGCACTGCCGTTTGCGTTTATACATTGAGTACGTTATGATAGCACTGGCTTCATGCACGCTATAATTTTGGACAGGTTTTAAGCAGAACATTTCTGGACGATTCTGCCCATTGATGGTGTATCTCGCAATGTTGGGTGTTGCATATAAGCTGCCTGCTCACAGCGTCATTTGCCAGTTAACACCGTTTGCAAATAAGAGTGGGGGGTCTAGCGCTACATGGGAAAGTTTAGAAACCAAGGGTGCAGGGACATTCTACTAATCAAGGCGCTTCAGGTGTACCCCCTGAAGACCCCCTGATTATGCTTATAAAGGTCGTTTTTAGGGTGCGGAACTTAAAAAACCCTCGATTTTTTGCGATTTTTCGCAAAGTGTACCTTTTTAGCCCTACCGTATCTCGTTGTTGCACAGTTTCTGGAACATCACATAGTATTCACGTGAAAGATCTTGCAGAGTTCTTTAAGGCCCGTAGCAATGAGCCCTTGCAAGGGGGTCCCTGAGGCGCTACGACGCTAGTTAAAATTACTTTTTTTGAAAAAATATGTCATTTTTTGAAACATTTTTTGAGCTCATAATCACAAATTTTTGATTTTCATTTTTGGTTCTACAAGGGGGTTTTCGTGGTCGCTGAATTCGAATCTGACCTTAGATTTTTGCCCCGGGCATTTTTTGCCCAAAAATTGGGCAAAAACACATTTTTTTGCGTTTTTCAGTGTTTTTTGTTTTAATATTTTAACTTTATGCGTGGGTTAAATTAAAAAAACTATTTTCTGATAGCTTTACAACCGTTGTACTTGAATCAGTTTTTATATTTTGCAACCGACCGCTTGCTCACCCAAAAAATGGGTAAAATGTTGATTTTTTGCTTTTTTCATATGTTTTCGTTTTACAGTAAAAAAAATCTGTTCAGAAACAACTTTTAATTTTAATTTTTAATTCTCCAGAAGGTTTTCAAAATCTCTCAATCCGAATCTGATTTTAGATTTTTGTCCCGGGCATTTTTTTGCCTAAAAATTGGGCAAAAACACTTTTTTTCGCGTTTTCCAGTGTTTTTTTGTTTTAATTTGTATTTGTAAGTGTGGATTTTTATTTAAAAACTGTTTTCTAATAGCTTTACAACTGCTGTACTTGAATACGTGATTATATTTTGTAACGGACCAGTTTCTCACCCAAAAATGGGTAAAACATGGATTTTTTGCCGTTTTCAGACGTTTTCGTTTCATAGTAATAAATAAATTTGAAAACAATTTTTAAAACCCCTTCCTAGAAGTTTCCAAATGCGCCGAATCCATATCTGTAGGCAAATTTTACAACTGACCCATTATTAACCTTTATAAATGGGTAAAAATCTATCTTTCTATAGTGTAGTCTTTCTGTAGACGTTTTTCTTTTTTGTCTTTGAACCAAACCTAAATTGATGTTAATTTGTCCTCGAGAATTTTTTTACGCCGCTGAAGTTGAATTTGTTTTTGGTTTTTTAAAACTGGTGCTTTTTACCCCAATTTTACCCAATTGAATAAAAACTGTCACTTTTAGCTTTTTGTTTGAAACATGCATTATGAATGGTTTTCCGTTTCTTTGATGCTTGAGATTGATTAATTCAAGTCTGCTGTCATGCACCGAGACTAGTGTTTTAACCCAAAAGGGTAAAAAGGGGAGCAAAACAAAGGGGTAAATGTATATTCGGTATGGGTACATGTCAGTCTGTCCGTCTTGAGAAAAAACTTGAGAGCTTCAGAAAATAAAAGACTAATGAAAATTAAATACACTAACTAACTGGAATACAGAACCTTTCAATCTTTACAAGCTTGTTTCTCACAAAAGGCAAAAAGACCTGAAATAACGCAAGTGCATAAGTATTTACCCTTTTGGGTTAGAACACTAGTCTCGGTGCATGACAGCAGACTTGAATTCATCAATCTCAAGCATCAAAGAAACGCAAAACCATTTATAATGTACGTTTCAAACAAAAAGCTGAAAGTGACAGTTTTTACCCAATTGGGTAAAATTGGGGTAAAAAGCACCAGTTTTAAAAAACCAAAAATAAATTCAACATCAGTGGCGTAAAAAATTCTCGAGGACAAATTAACATCAATTTACAAGTCTGGTTCAAACACAAAAAAGAAAAACGTCTACAGAAAGACTACAGTGTAGATTTTTACCCATTTATAAGGGTTAACAATGGGTCAGTTGTAAAATTTGCCTACAGATATGGATTCGGCGCATTTGAGAACTTCTAGGAAGGGGTTTTAAAAACTGTTTTCAAACTTATTTATTACTATGAAACGAAAACGTCTGAAAACGGCAAAAATCCATGTTTTACCCATTTTTGGGTGAGAAAGTGGTCCGTTACAAAATATAATAACGTATTCAAGTACAGCAGTTTTAAATCTATCAGAAAACAGTTTTTTAAATAAAAATCAACACTTACAATTACAAATTAAAACAAAAAAACCACTGGAAAACGCGAAAAAAAGTGTTTTTGCCCAACTTTTAGGCAAAAAAATGCCCGGGGCAAAAATCTAATTTCAGATTCGAATTGAAAAATTTTGAAAACCTTCTGGAGATATTAAAAATTAAAATTAAAAGTTGTTTCTCAACTGATTTTTTTACTGTGAAACGAAAACATATGAAAAAAGCAAAAAAATCAACATTTTACCCATGTTTTTGGGTGAGCAAGCGGTCAGTTGCAAAATATAAACCACGCATAAAATTAAAACATTAAAGTTTGACGCGCCACAGACGACCGGATCAGTTTATTCGGGTGCTCCAGACAGACACAGCAAAACGGTACTAAACTGAACCCGAAATGGTACAAAACATGGTATATATCAGATAGTGCAGACAGCGATGACGTTTGTTGACGTGCACTTGCCACGTATACCAGCCACGTATACGACCACGCCACTTTAAAACAAAAAAACACTGTAAAACGCAAAAAATGTGTTTCTGCCCAATTTTTGGGCAAAAAATGCCCGGGGCAAAAATCTAAAATCAGATTCAAATTCAGCGATCCCGAAAACCTCCCGTAGAACCAAAAATTAAAATTTGTGTTTTTGAGCTCAAAAAAATGTTTTAAAAAATGACGTAACTTTTCAAAAAAAGTAATTTTAACTAGCGTCGTAGCGCCTCAGGGACCCCCTTGCAAGGGCTCATTGATACAGGGCCTTAAAGAACTCCGCAAGATCTTTCACGTGAATACTGTGTGAGGTTCCAGAAACTGTGCAACAACGAGATACAGTCGGGCTAAAAAGGTACACTGCGAAAAATTGCAAAAAAATCGAGGGTTTTTTTAACTTCTGCACCCTAAAAACGACCTTTATAGGCATAATCAGGGGGTACTCAGGGGGTAAACCTGACGCGCCTTGATCAGTAGAATGTCCCTGCACCCTTGGTTTTGAAAACTTTTCCATGTATCACGGAATGTTCCTTGGGTCCCCCCACTCTTATTTGCAAACGGTGTTAACATTGACACGGCAACCTTGATCGGCGTTGGCGATTCCGGTCAGCGACGCCTCATCGGTGCTGATGTCCAGCGTGCGCAGTTTGCACAGCAGCCGTAACACCTTCACTGCGTTCTGCTCCGTCAGACGGACGTGATGCGCGAACAGACATTCCAATGAATCGCTGCAAAAGTGTGAACACTTGCCAGTGACTGGTGAAACTGAAATCACAACGAAACTTGGAATTAGGGGCGTGATCGTGCGCGCCTTCGTCGGAGGCTGCGCTCATTGGTATCCTGTCCTGGCAGGTGCGTCCCTGGCGTCCGCCCCAGCGTTTCGCTAAACGCGTACCCTTTTAGTGGAGCTCGCCGGAAACTCAGCCCTACGACTGGCATGCAGCGCACGCAACGCCGAACAGATACGAGTGACACCTGTTTTTTTGCAGAAAAACGTCGGTTTTTTGCAGAAATTTTGGACCGTTTGCAGAAATTTTTTACCAGATTTCTGCAAATTGCAGAAACAGATTTGCATACAAACTTTGGTTCTGCAATATTCATTGTGTGCTTAGCGCTTGACTGACGTTTCACATCAACATGGAAGAAATTTCAAATAGTTTTTTTTGTTAAAAACAGTTGTTTTGGCGGTTGCTGTAGCGCAATGATTGGCGTTTTGTGTTGAGTTCGCAAATAAAATCGGAGTATTTCAAATTCGAAAAATAATACAGAATCAGAACAAATCGAAAATTATTGTTTGCTGTTAGGCTTTCTGTTTAGAATTAGAATGAAGTGATCCATCATCCACACAACAGAAGATGCAAAAATAAGACATTGGCGGAGGTGCGCACGTTTGTCGTCGAGCTTGTCGAAAATCTCAGCAACCGATTCGAAGACGCGCACAGCGTTCTCAAGGCTGCCAAAATATTCTAACGTCTGAGATGGATAGATCTGAACAGCTGCTGGCGTACGGAAATGCCGATCTGCTGTAGCTGCATAGTTGTTCTAGGGGGGGGGGGGCTGGGGGGGGGCCGGCCCCCCCAAAAATTTTCGAATCTATCTCTATCAAACAGGTTTTTTCGGCTCAGCTATTATCTATCTAAAAAATTTTCTCAGCCAGCTATCTATCTGAAAATTTTTGTCTTCGAAGACATAAAATGAGTCAATTTTTGACCAAAATTGACCATTTTTGCTCGTAATTCTTGAAAATTTCGCTAATTTTAGGTAAAATACGCGTTTATACTTGATTTTTAGTGTATTTTTAGCATTATTTTGCAGTTTTTATAGCTTTTTAGCGTTTTAGCTATCTATCTATCAAATTTCAAAATTTTGACCGGCCCCCACCAAAGTCACATGCCCCCCCCCCCAAAATTTTCCAGCTGTCTATCTAGAAAATTTGCTCCAGCTATCTATATCGCCCCCCCCCAATGTGTAGCTGCACCAGTTTTATTCATCAATTTTGCCGGACAAGGGCAGTATCGCTGACGAATGGAAACGATTCAAATGCGAACGAATTCAATTCCCTGGTCCGAGTATAACTGCAAACAAGTATGCAGTATCTGGGGATGAAAACAAAGAGGCGATACAAAATCAAACCGAACAAAGTGAACTGCACCTTTGAGAACGTCGAACCGACCGAAGCCATCGCTTTGATTGCGGAATTTGAGCAATGAGGGTTTTTATTTGATATTGATTATGTTGTTGTTAGGTTGAATGATTTGAAACGAATGATTGGTGATTTGTTTGGTTTGGCAATCTGGTTTGGTTTTGGTGTTTTTTTTTGAATCTTTGAAAAATTCTGCGGTAAATCGATGCAATTGGCAATTGCAATTCTGCGCATCGTTAAGAAATGATGCTCAGAACGAAAAAAATGCCATTTAACAAGCACAAAAACCATTTTCGTCGTGTTTTTGAATTTTGCAAAAACCAAATTTGCAGAAATTTTTTACCAAATTTCTGCAAATTGCAGAACCGACTTTTTGAAAAAAACCTAGGTGACAACACTCGCCAGCCACAAAATAAAAACAACGAACTTGCAATCGTGCCGCAAATTCAAGTGAAACTGCTCGTTTTACACAAAACCGCAAGAGGAACAACACTGGAACAGAACAAAATAGGCAACAATTTGCAAACCTGAGCAACAACAACGGCGCGATATCGGTCACTCGAGTGGATGAGATGTCAAGACATTTGAGACCGGGCAACTCGTGACAGATGACTGAGAGCATTTCATCATTCACGTTCGAATCGGACACCGACAAATGCTCGAGCGCTTTCATGCGTCCGAAATTGCGAAAATGGTGGATGCGATGTTTGTGTATGTGGCCTCAAAAATGAATGAACACACAAAACTCCCATGCATAACGCAGAAAGACGGCTGAATGTTTTTGATCACCACGGCAATTATTGTTTTAAAAATAGAGGCAGTTTTTAAACGTCAATCATTCGGTCTGATTCGCACCACCACATTACCACATGTAACTATCACCACAATTGCATGGTATCTCAAGGTTGCACCTTGCACCCCCTCCCCTCCCCCGCAATGTCAACCGATCTCCACTCACCGCCCACATCCAACACCCGCAAACGTTCTTCCACGGTGGTTTCGTTCAAACAATCGTTCAGAATTTTATCGACGGACACGTGAATGCCATGTAGAGCTAACGATTCAATGAAATGCTCGCGAAGCACGACCAAACTTGACACGGTCACTCGGTTGCAGTCGTTCAGATTTACCTGCATCACCAAATACCTCTCTAGTTGACAGTTTCTGTTCTGGCATTTTCTCAACAACACAACAGTGATGCGAATGCAGTCAGCAAGCTTGTGATGTATAAAACGCACAGCAAACTTCAAACAAAACCAACACCAAAAACACAGCGAACAGCGACCAACCTGTGTCAGTCGCGCGAACCTCCGATGGAACACGGCCAACGTTTTATCGTCGATCAAGCGTTCGTCTCTCAGTCGATTCAGCAGTTTGTTTCCGAGGTTTTCAGCCAACGCAATTTCGATCGGTGACACTTTTTCTTCTGATTCAATGTCTTCTTGATTGATAGCAGACTCGCATTGTCGCTTGTTCTTGTTGAAATTGAAATCGCATGTTTTGTGACACTGACTGGTGGTCGCCGTCGGCGTCGACGCACGAGCATCTTCTTCCAGACAAAGATCTCCAACTGTTTGTAAGTAATGGCCTGAGTTGTCGGTCGAGCTTGCACCAGATGACTTGTCAGTTTCGATGCTGCCGTTGGCACGTTCAGTTTCAGAACGATCATTGTTGGAAAATGCAGCACGATTGTTGTAACGGCAGCTGTTGGCTGTTGCCGAGAATTCCAACGTTTCAACGCGCAATGGAAAACTCACTTGTTCAGCAAGCGCCATAACATTTTGTGTCAGTGACGACAAAGTGAGATCCTCTAGCGAACACACCGTCGTCGGCATTTTGGCTTTGGCAAGCAAGCAACGGCGACGGCGATCAGGGTTGTTAAAAAAAACAAAAATCGTCTTTTTTTTTAATTTTTTTTTCAAAATTTCAAAAATCAAAGTTGTGCTAAATCAATCAGGGAGTCCGAAGAACCACATATGATATGCAAGCGCCTCCCGAATGACTCCCGTATGGCGGAACTTTGCAGATTTTGTTTTGGTGACCTCAATTACCCCTTTTCCAAACCGTCACCATGCCTCTTCTTGTGTTTTGACCTCCAAAACGTCACTAATTGTCCCCAGCTAAACTAATGCCAAAGTAAAGACAAACATACCGCCTTGAAATTCGATCAATTCTTCTGATGGTGTCGCGACGACACGACACGAAGCAGCAAGCAACCAGACAACGTAGCGCTTGCAAACGGAGCAGCGAGCACAATCGGACGCTCTGCGAGGCGAATCGTCACCTTATCTGCATCGGAAATGGTAGGCCAAGCTTTGGGACGCTCAAAAACTTCATCGCAGATGTTGTCGTAGCCTAAAATCAGTCGGTAAAACGGCCCAAAATCGACTGCTAAAGGTTTCACGAGGTACAATCAAAGAAAATTTTTGTTGAACTTTCGAAAAATTTTGCCAAAATTGAGGTTTTCAGAGCATATTAGAAGAAAATTTTTCGAATTTTTTTTTTAAAAATCGGCATTTTTGTTTTTTTTAATCACTTTTTTTTCATTTTTGTTTAACAACCCTAACGGCGATTGCCAGCTGTTTTTGGCTAAAAATCTTTTTTAATGGGCGTTATCCTATTTTAGTGTATCTTTGAAAAAATAATGTGGCAAAAACATTTTGCGTAAAACTACAAAGCTAAACCGGAGCTGGAGCTGATCCCTGATCCCAATGTTTCACCCCTTCAACAAAGCTGTCAATCAAGGCACTTTCACTTTGTTAAAAAGGCTTCACTTAGGATTAGAATCATGCGGATGCGCGAGCGAGCGTCAGCGAGCGGACAGCGCATCACGCATTATATGAGCCGTTATCCTCTCGCGCGCGTTTTTCAAATTTGCTCGCTTCCTCCAGCGAGCATAGTATAAGCCACAAACTTGGTTCTGTGCACACGAAACGAACACCCAAAGTTGTGCTTGGAGCCGCGAAAAAATTTTTCTCCGACTACTTTTCATACGCTGTAGACACGAAAAACCTATTCTGAAAACAGTGTTACTTATTTTTCTATCTCTTTTTTTTTCTGGTATGTAATCAACATGTGTTCGCGCTTTCAGTTTTTACCTGCGACACGTTCACAGTCTAGCAAGAATGTTTCCTGGGGTAATTTCATCCGTAGATTTGGAAAAATGGGTTAATTTTTTGCCCCGACCACTTTTTTGGGTAAAAATTTGGGCATTTTTGAAAGTTCGCAGCGTTTTCACCGGGTTTCAAGTGTTCGCCCTTTCAATTTTTAGCTGGGACACTTTCACAGTTGAAGAAAAATGTTTCCTAGGGTAATTTCATCCGTAGATTTGGAAAAATGAGTTAATTTTTTGCCCCGACCCCTTTTTGGGGTAAATATTGGGCTTTTTTGAAAGTTGGCAGGGTTGTCACCTGGTTTTAAGTGTTCGCCCTTTCAATTTTTAGCTGGGACACTTTCACAGTTGAACAAGAATTTTTCCTCGGGTAAATTCATCCGTAGATTTTGAAAATTTTGTTTATTTTTTGCCCGGGCATTTTTTGGGTCAAAATTGTGCATTTTTTGAAAATTCGTAGCATTTTGACTGGGTATCATTTTTTCAGTCTTACAAATTTTGTCTGAGCTACGAAAAATAGCAGAAATGTTTAGTCCGTAGGAATTCAATACGCTGATCACGGATTTTGGGATAGTTTTCTTACGTGAGCAACTCTAGATGCTGAATCGTGACGATTTCGGGCGAATCGGCCGTGGAAGTTGGCGAAATCGGTCCAGAAACGAAAAACATGAAAAGGGTGTTTTCCAGGGTAATTCAATGCGCTGATCACGAATTTTGGGTTAGTTTTCTTACGCGAGCAACTCTAGATGCTGAATCGTGACGATTTCGGGCGAATCGGCCGTGGAAATTGGCGAAATCGGTCCAGAAACGAAAAACAAGAAAAGGGTGTTTTCCAGGGTAATTCAATGCGCTGATCACGAATTTTGGGTTAGTTTTCTTACGTGAGCAACTCTAGATGCTGAATCGTGACGATTTCGGGCGAATCGGCCGTGGAAGTTGGCGAAATCGGTCCAGAAACGAAAAACAAGAAAAGGGTGTTTTCCAGGGTAATTCAATGCGCTGATCACGAATTTTGGGTTAGTTTTCTTACGTGAGCAACTCTAGACGCTGAATCGTGACGATTTCGGGCGAATCGGGCGTGGAAGTTGGCGAAATCGGTCCAGAAACGAAAAACAAGAAAAGCGTGTTTTCCAGGGTAATTCAATGCGCTGATCACGGATTTTGGGTTAGTTTTCTTACGTGAGCAACTCTAGATGCTGAATCGTGACGATTTCGGGCGAATCGGCCGTGGAAGTTGGCGAAATCGGTCCAGAAACGAAAAACAAGAAAAGGGTGTTTTCCAGGGTAATTCAATGCGCTGATCACGAATTTTGGGTTAGTTTTCTTACGTGAGCAACTCTAGATGCTGAATCGTGACGATTTCGGGCGAATCGGCCGTGGAAGTTGGCGAAATTGGTCCAGGAACGAAAAACGAGAAAACGGTTTTTCCAGGGTAATTCAATGTGCTGATCACGGATTTTGGGTTAGTTTTCTTACGTGAGCAACTCTAGACGCTGAATCGTGACGATTTCGGGCGAATCGGGCGTGGAAGTTGGCGAAATCGGTCCAGAAACGAAAAACAAGAAAAGCGTGTTTTCCAGGGTAATTCAATGCGCTGATCACGGATTTTGGGTTAGTTTTCTTACGTGAGCAACTCTAGATGCTGAATCGTGACGATTTCGGGCGAATCGGCCGTGGAAGTTGGCGAAATCGGTCCAGAAACGAAAAACAAGAAAAGGGTGTTTTCCAGGGTAATTCAATGCGCTGATCACGAATTTTGGGTTAGTTTTCTTACGTGAGCAACTCTAGATGCTGAATCGTGACGATTTCGGGCGAATCGGCCGTGGAAGTTGGCGAAATTGGTCCAGGAACGAAAAACAAGAAAAGGGTGTTTTCCAGGGTAATTCAATCCGCTGATCACAAATTTTGGGTTAGTTTTCTTACGTGAGCAACTTTAGATACTGAATCGTGACGATTTCGGGCGAATCGGCCGTGGAAATTGGCGAAATCGGTCCAGAAATGAAAAACGAGAAAACGGTTTTTCCAGGGTAATTCAATGTGCTGATCACGGATTTTGGGTTAGTTTTCTTGTATGAGCAACTCTAGATACTGAATCGTGACGATTTATGGTGAATCGGCCGTGGAATTTAGCGAAACCGGTCCAGAAATGAAAAACAAGAAAACGGTGTTTTCCATGGTAATTCATTACGCCGATCACGGCTTTTGGGTCAGTTTTTCTTTTGTGAGCGATTCTAGGTACTGAATCGTGACGATTTTGGGGAATCGGCCGTAGAAATGGCATAGGAGAAATCGGCCTAAAAACGAAAAATGAAAAACCTGAGTTGTCCGGGGTTTAGAAGAATGTGTGACCAACGAATTGTGATTTTGGTCCGACCTTCGGGGCTTATGTAAAAGTCAGAATATTATCTAAAAATGCGTGAGACGCATATAAAAGGAGGAATATGGCCTTGTGTAAGCAGTGAAAGACTTGGCTCGACAACGCTTTTCAAGTATCTGATGTGGTACACACGGATACAAGTACATAAGGGTCATATTTTTGCGCCGCGTTTGTTTGTTTGTTTTTTGAAGCACGCCCCCCACCGATTCCGGAAACCCGAAGGTACCAAACTCCGGTGGGATTGGGGAATGGACGGCTCACCATCCCGTGGAACCAATACCCTCGGCATGTGAGGGGGCAGCCTCTAAGCCCCGCTCTGTCCTGGGGGCACCAGTGATCTTAGCCCGATTTCGGTTTCGGTGGCCTGCGGTCGCTATATCCCCGGAGGGCAGCGAATCCGAAAGTTTTCGTTTTCGTTTTCGTTTTGCTGAAAAGCGTAAAACTTTGAAGTTATTTTTTAATTGTTCTCTTCGATTTAATCTAAAATCACGCCATGTGGGAAATTCTGTAAATTCTGTGCAAAAACAGAAAAATTAGAGATTGCAAAACATTGTTGCATGTAGCTTTTTCGTTGTTGTTAACGTACGCACCGCTGTGTACACACCAGCACCAGTGACAAAAAGGAGTTGTCTTCCGTTGATTTTCACCTTTTTTACCGGTGTCACCTTCAACTAGTGTGGCAGGATAAACCGTCTGTCCCGTGAGTCATTGCCTTTGCCACAGGAGACCTTGCGTTGCGCAATGCTTCTGCGATACAATTTGTCCTGAACAAACCAGTGTCAGCGAGCTAAAGTCTGATTGTTATTTTAGTAGTTTTAGTGGTCGCTAAATGCCCGAAATCCGCAAATGTGAAAGGTCATTTGTCTACAATACAAAGTACGAGGGTTGCCATGTGCAACCGAAATCATAAATAAACGGCGCAAAAATATGACTCTTATGTACTTTTATCCGTGTGTACCACATCAGATACTTGAAAAGCGTTGTCGAGCCAAGTCTTTCACTGCTTACACAAGGCCATATTCCTCCTTTTATATGCGTCTCACGCATTTTTAGATAATTATGCGTGATTCTGCAGTCCAATCGCAACAACACAGCCACAGTTGTTGCAAGGGAAACACATCGGCATCGGGTGAAGTTTTCTGGAGCTCTCTCTGTCCGGTCCATTTGTTAGCAGCAACTAAACTGGTGAGCATGTTGAAACAAAGTTATACTCGACTAAACAGACAAAATCATGCACGTCAATCGGGAACAAGATTACGGCCGAATTTTCTCGTTTATCGTTGAAATTTGTCCGTAACAATGAACAAAACAACCAAATTTATCGTTGAAACAAGCTTGGTGTCTATTGTCTCGTTAGCAGCAAACCAATCAACGGCTGGCGGACCTCATAACCAGCGACAGAAAAAGTTTTTGGCGACAAATTGTATATATGTTAAACTTCCTGTCGTTAATAAGCAAAAATAGACAACCGATACTGGCTTGTTTTTTTTTCATTTTAGAGCACACGTTTTCGAAATGCAAAGGAGGTTGGTCCGTTTTTGGTTTTCCATATCAGATTAAAGGCGTGTGGCATTTGATAAAAATGCTTTTTCCTTTAAAAAAGCATTGGATTTTGCAGGTCGGCTATCCATTGCATTACCGCTTTTTGTTGGGTAGTGGAGCACATGCTCATTTTCTTCTCTAATGTACGTGCGTGCGCTTATTTTTCGTAATGGGGGTGACGGGTTTTCGTTTCCCTACGTATCCGCATGTGCTTTTGATGTTGGTTTCCTTTTCCAGTTTCCTTCTCGAAGTTACAATGTTTTGTGTAACTGTATTGTGTTGTTTAGTTTAAAAAACTACGAATAGTCTGCTGCTTTCCACACCACAGGTGACAGGCGCTTGTTGCACCGTGATGTTTACCACAGGTGCAACAAGCGATATTTCCGATTTGAACTGCGCCCAAAAAAATAACTGTACTCACAAAATATTTTGGCATATTTTAGTGAAACATCAGCGTACCTTTTGAAACTAGCTTAGTTTTGATAAAACAAAAAACGTGAAGTCAAAATGAAACACAAAGGAAAAGCCACTAGCCGTATAGAAGCTGACAGCGGTCAACAAATGGACTTGCTTTCCAAACTTTCCGAAATCCATTTCACACACGATTTCTGTTTCTGTTATCAGTCGTTTTCTGTTGCTCAACAATAACAAAAAGCGTATTCCGTTTTGTTTTTTTATAAACGCCAAAAAAAGCTCCAGCTCTCACGCAATAGCGCAGCGCCGAGAATTTCTCGTTCGTGAGCGCATGCAAGCCGCACATGTTTTTTGTTTGAATCCCATCGCAAAATTTTAGTGTTGCACACCGCTTATAAATCCCGATTGCGTGATGTGCGCAAAATCGTCATAGAAAAACTGCTCAAGGAATTCAAATTTCAGCGGCCTGTGCTCCAGTGTTGGTTGGAATCGCTAGAAAATTTGATAGCAACAGCGAACGTTCGGTTCAGTCGGAGCGAAATTGATGATTGTATCAGTGTTACTCGCCATCGATGTTGCCATGCCGTGTTTTTATGGCTGTTTCTGCCATAGTAACTTGCGAACGGACACACAGCGGCATTTTTTGGTGTGTAGCTCGCATGCGAACGTACCAGTCACAGACAAGCAGAAAGCACAGCAGGCTATTGCGCTTTCCCTCAACATTATGCAACTCCATTATAAACTTGCTACTTATGCGCTTATACGGTTATTATTAGTTTTTCTGCCAAGAAATCGCACAATCAAATGCGTAATAAAGCAGTATTTTTGCTTCTTGACAGATAGAAAAAACCGCTTTTGTTGATATGTACATTTGTCTTTCTCTTGTAAAAACGACTACCCCCAAAAAGTCCAAGTTTCCAACTGGTCATGCCTTTTTGTCAACAGAACAACCTACAGACAGCTTTGCGAACACTTCAAAAACACATCATTTCAACACCATGGGGCTACCGATCTGTTTTTTGCGCTAAATTTCAGAAACTACGCTGGCAATTTCAGCACATGACACACTGCAGGGTCCTTTTTGGGCAAGATGAACCGTGCGCGTGTTGAAAGGCGGACTGCCACTGCGGTGGCCCGTAAAAACTGTGTTCGTTCGCTCAGAGTGTGCATGTGCCCTCGAAAAATACTGTCAAGCTCACACAATTTCGTTGCGTTTATTTCAGTGTGCTTTTTTGTTTGGGCGTATGTCACGGCACGGTGTCGCTGTTGTGCTGTCCACATGTACATGCAAACAGCTATGCCCCAGCTGCAAAAAGACGGCCGCATAAAAATAAAATGGCTACAGCAGCACTGTCGCGCTGGCTGTTGAGGCTGATTATTTCTGAAGTTTATTATCGGCAGCGTGCGTTCGTCGTGTTTTTATCAGTGTAAACCTCTTATCGCTTTCCATTTTGCAATTTCAAATCAATCGGTGACCCTTTTCAATTTGAAAAGAGCATGCTTTTCAAATTTTGTTCTATCCGTTTATGACAGAACAGTTTAACGAATATTAATCGAAACGCTCAATGGCTTGCTTTGTTTCAGTCTTTCTGCAGCCTCAATCACGTGTGCGCTTGTTAATTTGAAAAATGATAACCGACACGTAAGGCCTGGAGTTTTTGCCGCTTTATGCATTTGACCGACAAATGTGGCCAAAAAGTAAAACAGACAACGCGGCAATTTCTTTTTTACTCATAAATCCTACACAGCAGGCGCAGGCTATAATAAATTTCTGTTTCCAAACCAGCTCCATCCATTTTCGCTTGATGAAAGAACTCAAGGAAGCTTTTATAAGCTCACGTATAATCCAATGTTTTCTGTCTGGAGAAATGAATTAGTTTCCTAGTGTCTGGCGTGCATACAAAGTATAATTACACACATGTATACGGTAAAGTTCATGACTGTTGCTCGTTTTTCATGCCACCTGACGCTGTGGCTGTATTAGAGACATTTATTTTCTTAGCTGATGTGTCTTGTATGGCTCATGGACTCAATATGCTGAATTGATGAATTGCTTAATCAGCTGTCTTCAGAGATCCAACTACTCAGAAATGTATAATTCTTAGGGCGCGTGGCGTGTGAGTGTTTCATCTTTTTACCAGCTCTGAACCAGACTTCGCTGCTGGCGCCATACTTTGGCAAAACGGACATTAGCAGATCAATAGATCTTCGATTTTGCACTGTCTTGGAGGATTTGGCTCAATGTTGCGGAATGATGAATTGAAACCCACCACAACATTGAAACGGATTCCATTTTTTTTATTTTTTGGAACTCAAAAATATTGTAACCCCTTCGTGTAAGGCTTCTAAATGTTTGAAACGTCTCCCGAAAACGTTTCAGATTGTAACATTGTTTTATGAGCTTTTCTAATTTCGAGATACAACAATCTGAATCTGTTCTATCAAATGAATGCATTCTAGTTTAACAGCGGTGTAGAACGACACCGATTTGTTGCAATGCGAACAAACATTGTACTCCCGTTTGGACAATTTTTAAAACTTTCTCGTTTACCGTGCTGCCAGTTTTGCAGCCTTTTTGATGCCATCTTGTGAAGTCCGTGTTTTTCGCGAACGCTGAGTGCCAAAGTTAAAAAAAAACGAAATAAAAACCAAGAAGCAAAAAATCACGCATGCATGATGTGAATTTTTTCACTCGCGAGTTATCGCGTTGCAACAAATCGACGTCGAAAGGTTCAAAGGTGTATTGTTTTCAGTTTAAGTACAGGGTGTCCCAAATAAAACATAACAAAAGTAAATGGCTCGTGCGGCCGACTGGTTGCATGTGAAGCCGTGAAATTTGAAGCACTTTTAGAAAAAAGGAACACATTTTGTGTGTCCAAATTTTATCCCGAAATTCCATTTTTCCAATAATATTTTAGCAGAAATGCGTAAAAACTCAAAAATCACCTAACTTCAGCATTTTGACTCAGGATAATCATCGTTGTCGTCATCGAGATTTACATATGACAGTGGCGCAAGTTCATCTTTAGCTTCGTCTTCACTGATCTCATCAGATTTTCCCTCTCGACCCTTTAGTTTCACTTTTTTCAGCAGCCCAATGTCTTTTTCATTGTTCTCAATGATTGCCGACATTCGATGTTCAAAATTGATGAGCAATTCTGGTGCAGCGCCCGATCATCGTTGATTTTTTGCACACCACTGCGAATTTTGGTTTTCAAATTGTCGAAAATGTTGGGCGCCGAACGGTACACAATTTCCTTCAGGTGCCCCAAACCCATAAGTAAAGAGGAAAATTGAAACAAGTGCGCGAGTGGCTGTCGGCGTCGTTCGGTGACCGCTGGATCGGCCGCATGGGCAGAATTGAATGGCCCGAGAGGAGTCCGGACATGAAGCCTTTGACTTCTGCGTTTGGGGGCATCTGACGGATAATGCGGAACACATTTTGTGTGTCCAAATTTTATCCCGAAATTCCACTTTTTCAATAACATTTCAGCAGAAATACGTAAAAGCTCAAAAATCACCTAAATTCAGTTTTTTGACTCAAGATAAACATCATCGAGAATCTCATCTGGCAGTGGCACAAGTTCATCGTCAGCTTCAACTTTACTGATGTCATCATGTTCATGCTCACGGTCGTTCAGTTTCATGTTTCTCGGCTGCTCAATGTGTTTTCCATTGTTCTCAATGAACGACGACATTCGTTGTTTGAAACTGATGATCACTTTCTGGTGCAGCTCCCGATCATCGATGATTTTTTCTCACACCGTTGCAGTGGTGGGCGCCGAAAATGTCCCGCATTATCCGTCAGATGCCCCCAAACGCAGAAGTCAAAGGCTTCATGTCCGGACTCCTCTCGGGCCATTCAATTCTGCCCATGCGGCCGATCCAGCGGTCACCGAACGACGCCGACAGCCACTCGCGCACTTGTTTCAATTTTCCTCTTTACTTATGGGTTTGGGGCACCTGAAGGAAATTGTGTACCGTTCGGCGCCCAACATTTTCGACAATTTGAAAACCAAAATTCGCAGTGGTGTGCAAAAAATCAACGATGATCGGGCGCTGCACCAGAATTGCTCATCAATTTTGAACATCGAATGTCGGCAATCATTGAGAACAATGAAAAAGACATTGGGCTGCTGAAAAAAGTGAAACTAAAGGGTCGAGAGGGAAAATCTGATGAGATCAGTGAAGACGAAGCTAAAGATGAACTTGCGCCACTGTCATATGTAAATCTCGATGACGACAACGATGATTATCCTGAGTCAAAATGCTGAAGTTAGGTGATTTTTGAGTTTTTACGCATTTCTGCTAAAATATTATTGGAAAAATGGAATTTCGGGATAAAATTTGGACACACAAAATGTGTTCCTTTTTTCTAAAAGTGTTTCAAATTTCACGGCTTCACGTGCAACCAGTCGGCCGCACGAGCCATTTACTTTTGTAATGTTTTTTTGGGACACCCTGTATATTTTGTTTACGGGAATTACAATGCGATGCATAAGTTATAGCTGGTCGGTTGTGCCGAATGGCTTATCACGGCTTCAATAATCTTTTATAAGCCTTCAGAATTTGATTGTTCCATCGCAGAATTGAAAAATGTGCCCAAGAAACTGGCGCTTTTTAGCTGTAATTTCACAAAAAATCTTGAAGCCAAAAAAATCCGCGCTTAATGAAAAAAACAGCCTCGGCGAGTAGAAACGCGCGTCGAGTGCGCCCGTGATTGGCGCAAATAATGACGAATGATCGTTTTGCGGGATAAACTGGCGCAAGCAGAAAAACGATAAATCTGGCATTTTATGTTTTCTTGGCAGCGCGCGAGATTATGGATGGGTGCTACTGCGAGAAACACCATGGCTTAAACAGTTGCCATTTTGATCAACATTTTCAATGTCAACATGCACCGGTGCACTGATTGGGCAGCCGCAAACTGAAGTCGCTGCCTCAAAGTTGTCTAAAAAAATAGCAATCCAAGAATGGTGTGTTGTCACACGATGGTTGCCACACTTTCTTGTTTATGGCAAGTGCTTCTTGTGCCCTCTAAACGCTCTTCAATCAAAATTTTCCTTTGTGGGAAATCCGAGACACGGCGGATGGGAGCAGTGATGATTGAGTGCTTCGGCAAACGTGTCACAAAACGTGTCGCTGAGCGGTTTATGGCATTGACAAACAACAGACATTGAAAGGCTCGTTGTCTTTTTGGTTGGCCGCAAAAATACCGCAGAAAAAATGTTCAAAAAAGTTCACTACCTTTCACGTTTCCGTTGTGTTTTCGTCAAAAGTTCGTTGTTTTCGAGCCCCATCCACAACACTTCGCATCAATGTTACACTGTCGTCGTGTCGTGTCTGCGGTCCTCTAAGCAACGTTCTGAGGTTTTTCATTCGTTGGTCACCACCAGCGCTGTTTGTCGCCTGTCATGTTTTCCATGTCGTTTCTGCTGTGCGGTTCGTTTTGCCTTGCCATCATTTTCAAAAACAAATGTCGCATACGCCTGTCATCTTTCTTGGTTTGGCGAAAATTACTGTAGCTGCACGGCGCTTCTATCTTATTGTCTGCTGTTAAACTTTGCTGAGCTACAAAACACGTCCGTTTGAGCCCACCCAATAATTTTTATTGTTAGGTTATATATCCGCTAGTTTTTCACGACGGTAACACGGGCGTATTTCACACAACCCGCACAAGTTTTATCTATTGCAACAGGTTTAGTATCGCAATATCACTTCACAATTTTTATTCTTCTCTCAGTTCTGTTTTCGGCTATATTTTTTCAAAATCTCCGCTGAGTCAGCTGTTTTCATTTTATGTTTTCGTGCTAGCACACAGTCAGTACATTTTTAAATAAAATCGAGTTTTTGGCGATGTCCTTTGATGTTTGAGAGGATTAGCATTGCTCATCCGGTGATGCTACATAGCCTCATTTCCGTTCAATGTCTAAAAAAGTCAAGTCTTATCATGTTTACACGACTGGATTTAGTCTTGAGAATTACAAACAAAAGTGTAAGTGTAGTTTAAAGGTTGTTGCACTTGGAAAACTGTATGAAGTTGGGTAGTTTAAAAAAAATGTTTTGAAAATAAGTCGTGTTCATTCAGCTTTCCTGAAAATGTTAGCTTTTCTTTCCGACTAACCAAGCTTCAAATATTGAAATACTGAAGCGCTTTTGTGTTAGTAGTAGCAAAAAAGCTGCTGTCATAAAAAGCACTTGCATTTATTTACATTGACACGGTCGGTTAGTAGTTTCAACATTTTTTAAGTTCACTCAAAAAGAAAATTGTTTTCACACATCCTCAAAGTGCTACATCTTTCTTTGTTTGTATTGCAAACTTTGTTTATTATTATTCCGCTGCGAAGGCCACATATTCTTGGATGGCAGTTTTATTTCTGATCATCTTTACCAATTGTGCGTGGAGTGTTTTTTTTGGGAACTATGTGTTTGTATGGTTTGGTTGGTTTTACAGTAATCGGCAGAACAAAAAACCAGTTCCCATTGTGCTTGATGCAGACAGTTTGATTTTAGTGCAATATCTGTGTGCAAATAAACAAAATGATAATCAGTCATTGGTTGTGCTTGTCTTTTCAACATTTGTACATTAAATTTCTGATCTGAGTATGGTGCGTCCGCTTTCGAGTTTTTGTTTCCGACGTAGACCCGTGTTTTGATCGAATGTTAGTGTCCATTGTTTGTTTTCGATTCGTGCTTATAATAAACAGATAAATCACTGCAGCTGATGCACTTTTGCCAACATGCAGCTTGATTTGTAGCAGAAGCAGAGTTTTCCAGGTTTGACTTGCTGCGTCTGTTTGAATGCAGAGAGCTGGACACTGATAGAAACTGAGGTTGATGTATGAAACAGCTTCGACGTGTTGTTGAAGTGTGACGCGCACTTTTTCCTCACACATGGTGTTTCTCTCAAAGGTGTCACAAACAATCACTGTTGACAGCTGTGGCGATGCACAACACGCACAATTAACAGCTAAGTGCAACTCTGAGCTTCATGCAACTGAAAAGCCGCGCACACTTGCCAAACTGCAGAACTTATTCACAAACTTGGGCTGCTATATTTTTGAAAATGCATTTTCAGCCAATCCATGTGATGGACTGCATAACACGAGTGGTTTCGTATTCTCGAGAGACTAAAATCAGTGAACCTTCGCCCATAACCGATTCATCTTTTATCCATTTTGCCGTTTATTGAAGTTTTCTGATTTTTGCGGCTGCCAAAAACGCGCCGATTTTATTGCGATTTACAGCGTCACACGCGCTCACATCTCCAGAGAGACTGTGCCGCCCCCGGTGTGAAAAAACGACAACAGGGGGCACAGGCACGAAACTTTTGGGTGGCTAGTTTCATAACAGTTTGACGCTCTTCCCTCCTTTCACAGTGATCCATTTCGCCCTGTATCTTCGCTTGAAAATCTGTTTTTGAGCGATGTAATATTCTTGAAATATAGCGAAACAATTTTTCAGTAAGTGGCCTTTTTGGTGTTGTTTGAGCAGGAAAGTATGAGCTATATATCCTAAAGCCGCTGTCCAGATCGATGCGCGATCCCTCTGAGGAATATTTGCAAGCGCGTGCGTTTGCTGGCATTCCAGTTGCTTTGGGCAGGAGGCGCGTGCTGATGGCTGCTTCATGTTTTTTTTACTTTTTCCCACTTTAACATGGATGAAAAATAGAGCTTTGTTGTTTGCAAACCTTGAAACCCGACCCTTTGTTTTCGAAACACGTGTGACAGCGCACAAAAGACTTTACTCGGCGGTACTTTTTTCACTTTTTCACGCTTTTTTCTCTTCTGCCGCGCCAAAACGCCTGCGATCTTTGCTGTATGTTGGTGCACGTCGAACGCTGGCTTGCTTCGATATGCGCAGCCACAGTATGCAACTGCAACTGCTGTTGGCTACAGTTCATGGCTCGTGCTCACAGCGTCACCACAATGCCATTTTCACTCTTGCTTGCCCAAAAACACGCCTACACAACAACCATATTGGTATCTCAATGTTTTTCAGCGAATCAAAGAAGCTTGGCCGACAGGCGCACACACCCCCGTCTGCGATGGCGTCTCAGTTCGCGTGCAACCTGGTGATCATCTGCTGCAACGGCGGCCTGCCCTACGTCGACCTGCACCTCTGGCCGCACGCTCACTCGTCGTTTCGTTCGCTCGACCTCACCGACTGGGTGGCGACCGACCAGTCCGTCGCCGACTGGCTGACCAGCAATCACACCGGCGACTATGCGGATTACGAGGGCGGCGGCGGTGGTGGTGCTGCGCCGGCGTTGACGCTGCCCGAGTGGATGAGTCTGCCGATTGCGGACGACTTCAAGTACTGCGACGTCTACAATCTGACGTTCTCCACCGAGCATTTGCGACGCCTCTACCGCGAGCGCAACGGAACACTCGCGTGCGACTGCCCCATCGGGACGCTCGGCAGCGCCTGCGAGATCAGGGTGCGTTCAGACAAGGACACAAATTGTGTCTCGATTCATGTGCATGCTTTTCAGTACCGTTTTGAAATCACAAGAACCACAATCGCATCACTTCCCCGTCAGCCAACCCAATGTTGACTGAATTATCCGAGTATTTTTCACAAATCCTTTCCATTTTACAATACTTCCCCAACGCTACATCACAACCACGAGCCACCTCACCCGCAGTAACACTGTAAAAACCTCATGCTTATGGTTTCGCATTTTTGCCTTTATTCTAACTCGGCGTCTGCGTTCTTTAATTGCCAACCAGTGTTGTTACGATTGCTGAAAATTGCGATAGCACGTACAATGTACGATCGTTTATTTTGGTCCCGAGACTCAATGTGCGTATAGATAGATAAACAGTTTCATGCACGACGCGAGAATTCAAAATTAGCAAAACTTTGTATTGCCTTTATAAACATTGATAATAGCAAATGTGCAATCGATGGTTTTTTTGTGAAAAACACGCCAACAAATGCGCCAAGCTGATGATGCGTGTGTTTGCTGAAACATACGAAAACAAATATAAGTCCCAGTAAACTTGCGTTCTGCTCGCTTCATACATACAGTGTACAGATATATGTGCCAACTGCCAACTGTGGCCGAAAACGAAATAAAAACTATGTAGCGCCGCTGTCATTTGCGCCGCCGTGGCAAATGTATACCAAAATAATAACATAAACCGTGTGTACATACATGTGTGACGGCATGCATCGCTGAGCAGCGCCACAAGCATGAATCGATTTTTTTGCTCTCCGTCGACCATACACATTAGCGAGCATACATAAGCCGTTGGCAGCGCAGTGCGAGCGTAATTTTGTGGCGCCGCGTCACACACGGACACAGCTGACAGCCGCACACACACGTGCGCTCACTGCGCGGCTCCAAGTTGCACGTTGCGACGGCAGCCAGCGTATAGCTGAAACAGAAAACTCAATAGCATTGGGCGTGCTTGCGTGCGTGTGCCTCAACTGCTTCTCAGAGTTGTTGTTGTTGTTGTTGTTAGCCAGAGAACTTTACTTT
This sequence comes from Theristus sp. LFF4_11, assembly GCA_030248135.1. Lineage (NCBI taxonomy): Eukaryota > Metazoa > Nematoda > Chromadorea > Monhysterida > Xyalidae > Theristus > Theristus sp. LFF4_11. Next base: position 211,459 of record JASANC010002070.1, read on the forward strand.
GTGCACGACATAGCGTAACAACTCTTACGCGATAAAATGTTGTCGTTCTTTAGTTCGCGCATCTTGTTTGTTTTCAGCTTTTCTAGTTGACTTTTGCATTTTTTAGCTTCCGTACGAAACAGCTATTTCAATGATATTATTTGTTTTTTTTCATAGTGCTGCTTTTGACAACATCCTCCAGTCAGCTGATTTGCAGCGGTTTGCAGCTGTTTTTCAAGTGCGCTAGTGAAGGTCAGGTTTTTGCAAAAAAAACGTTCGTGAAAAACGATTGAGTTACGTTGTGAAGTTTTAATTGGCGAACACACACAGTTGCCCGTTTTGCGTGCGTCTCGTCCACTAAACCGTACAATTAGACAATCTTTTTTGCTTGGAAGATTTTTGTGCATGAATAAACAGTGCAAAACTGAAAAACTGACAATTTCCACAGGAGCGCTCGCTCTCTATTGTACAATCGTTGTTGTCACACAAAACACATCTGTGTCCCCACAACGGTATGCGCTTTAGTAAAATTCTAAATTCTCCCAGATTTTCAATAAACACTCATAATGTTTCTCTTATTGTGTTTTTTGGACTGCCATAAAACGACCATCTGTTTTCAATTATTGCTTTGAAAAAAATGCGCACCTATTTTTTGCTGTATTTTTGGTTTACATTCAGCTATTTGAAATGAACTGAATTCCTTCTTTTTAAATTTTATCTCGTAACAGTAAAATCCAAAAGTAACAATTTGTCAAAACTTGTGCCCCAACAATCTACACAACCAACATTCATTGACCAAAAGCGAGCCCTCTGGATGTCTAGGCGCCTACGCAAGCAAGTTGGTCGCATTTGAATTGCTAATTCGAAATACTTTGAAATCCGTTTATCACTGCGTGTTCACAATACTCGAACGTTATAGTGCTGTCTTTCATCACTGCACATGCAAACGTACAATCTAAATCCAATTTTGGCGTGAACGCGTGCTTGTGTCCGTGAGGCCACTGTTGAGGCGACGGAGGCACATGATAATACACGACTGACTGTCTTGTTGTGTCAATTTAACTTTATTCAGGCTTTGCTAAAAACTTTTTTCCAGTTGCGGTTAATAATGATAAAACCAATGTTTTACGGGGCATTCATGAAGCAGTATTTCGTGACCGCGCAGCCATGTTTTCACACAGCCACGCACGCGTCGCTAAATACTGTTTCGTGAATGCGTCTTTACTATTCGGCATTAAATGAACAATTTCCAATGAACAATTTTTAAGTTGCTGTCCCTTTAAAGCCAAGTTTCAATTGAGCATTGCATTGTTGTTTTGCTCAAACGGAACGCACTCTGTTTGTTATTTTGATATAGGATTCATTTTCCAATCAGCGGTTACGCAGTGCCACTCGGCGGCTGGTTCCGTTGCAGAAAGACACACGCTGCTTGTAAGCAAAACAGCTGACCAACATCAATCTGCTGCAGGCTTGTTTTTGCAACATTCATTCATACGAATTTTCAAGTTTGTATTGAGAAATTATTACACTGGAATATGATGCGCCGGACGTAATATTATGCAGGGCGTTCCACTTTAGTTTTGGAACGCTCTATATCCGAAGGTGAAAACACAAAGTCGTTGTTCCAATACAAGCCGCAATGGCACAACACTTTTTTCAGTTTCTGATTGAAATCCACCAAGAAACCAGCCAAACCGCCCACGACTCAAATCTATTTGTGGCCAAGCGTGTCATCCCTCTTTATTGCACAATCATTCAGATAAACAGCTATAAATTTACTTGTCTTTTTCAAATGAAGCTACAGACTAGCTGCATTGATGATCTGTTTGCGGGTGAATCATATCGTTGCGCGCCAAAAAAACCGGTTTTTCAAGCTGTACGGTTGCTGCGCCAAAAGTATTCACTGAGTCAGCGGTCACATTTAGTATTCCAGTCTGTTTCGCAATCTAAAGTCGACGGTTACCTAGGAACCATCATGCGTAGCCAGCGTTGGAGGCTATTACTATTTTTGTCTTTTAGTACTCTCTCAATTTTGACATTTTTAGTACGCCAGAGTCACTTTTGCAAAGACCACACATGTTCACGAACTAACTGGCTGATTAGCCAACACATTTTCACGAACTAACTGGCTGATTAGCCATATTCAATTAGTGCCAGTCCGGAAATTTTGTGAGTTCCTGTTTTGTGTGTGTGCTCAATTAAACATACCGCAGTTCATCAATCGGTTCATCGTATCAAAAGGTTGTGCACTTTTTCCAGTCAGCCGAACTGAGCGCAGCGTACGCGAGCGTCGGCGGCGGTTCCGGTTCGGGCGCGTCGAATCTGGTGATGTACCTGCTCGTTGTGCTGCTGCCAGTGTGTTTCGTCGTGTTCGCAGTGTTCGGCGCATTCATGTGTCGCTTTCTGTGCATCGATTTCCCGCGTTGCTGCGAGTACATCGCGCGTAGACGCCAGCAACACAAGAACGGTGCGAACGGCGAGACGACGGTCGCAGCTCGATCGTCGCGGTCGCCGGGCGGTCGCAGGGAGAGCCCGCAGATGGACGCGGCCATGTTGGACAATCTGCTGGAGCGTGCCGAGCGTCATAAAGCGGCAAAGATGCACCTCGGCTACCGGGAGACGGCGTCGTGTCTTCAACACCAGGAAACGCCGGGCGGAGCGAATCCAATCTCAGAGACTGAGCAGTTCTTGCCGACCGTTTCCGGCCAACGAGTGCCCGACTACGAATACGCAGCCCGCGGCAGTCCGCCGCCCTCGTACAAATCAGAGGCCGCAAGTCCCGTCGAGGTGAGGCGCTTCATACCGGCGCCGCCGCCGCACAACCCGGAATCTCACGAGCAATGACAGTCCCGTTCTGCAGTTGTGTCACTTGGAGCATAACTTATTCATAAATGTATGAATCAGTATGTTTATTATGTTTTCTTCAGTTTATGATTCTGTTTTTCTGCAGTTTTGTGCGCAGAAGTTTTCGTTTTCTGAACTGAATATGCTATATATAAATGCCTTTGGCAGCTTTTGCCATTGTAACTTTTCGACGAATTTTAAGTGCGATTTGTTCGTTTTGTTCAGCTACCACCGTGATAATCAGATAGATTTAGATTTCTTCATTATATTTGTAGAAATGAAATGTATACTAGCCATGTATTTCTTGTGATCTCTTGGTTTCAAAGTGAAGCTTCGTGCTATTCAGTTTTTTTTCATTAAAGAGGGAGAGGACCACCTCCACCATACATGTATGATCTTTTATTTTGGTTCTGGGACTCAATGCGCGCGTAGATGGGTAAGCAGTCTCATGCATAGCGCGGGAATTCAAAATTGGTAATGTGATCCGAGACCCCTTAATAAGGCCAGGTCACTTAGGCTATTCTGAACCACATAAAGATTGAAACTAGTTTCCTTTCACGTCTACAACCGCATTGAGTCGCAGGTCTTGAAGAAAAGATAATATGTGCTTTTAAATATGAAGCCGTACGATTTTTTCTACCACTTTCGTCTGATGATTTTTTCAGCACCAATCTTTGATAGTCGAATCTTAAACGATGATCTGAAATTTGGCTGCCATTGGGTTGTACTCAGAATCAGAGCACATTTTTATGTTCACTGTTTTAAAATACACGGAATGGCCGAGTAAACATTGCAGCTTTTTTCAGGATGTAAAGATTGCGTGAAATTTGATCAAGAATCAAAGAAAAAACGTTTAGTACCTATTCTATTCATTCTTTCTCAATTGCACACACGATTGGGAATTATCTTGGCATTCTTGGATAAGAAAACTTTTAGTCTGCAACTGATCCCGCCTTGATGGAAAATATGAGGACTGCCTTGTTTATTCGGCCATATTTTAGCTTGACTTTTTCGGTTTTTATATTCTGAAATAGACATTATTTAAAAAAAATTTCTTGTTGAAAGTTGAAAGTTTTATCGAAACGGAAACGTAGATTCTTTGCTCATTTGATGCTATCAATAAACTTCGAAGCTGTTTACCGATGATGATTGTACCCGTTCCAAGCTCATACTGCAAGAAAAATTTCACAAAACTCCGGTGTTATGTGCGATGCTTTGATGATTGCTTTTCCATCTTTGTTACACTGTACTAGTCAAATTTCAACCTGCTTATGTTTTTCTAGTGTATTTGCCTTTGCCTATCACAGAAATAAAAATTGTGCACACGACGTTCTGATACTGTCTTTTATGCACTGAAAATGCTTTTTATTCAGGTTCAAACTATTCAAAAATGCAGAATACAGAAATGCGGAAATACAGAAAAAAAGGAATAAAAAGTATTCGACAATATACACTGTAGAATGAAACAGAAAAAAATCAGGTCTTGAATGAACCAATCAACCATTCAGCATCATGGATTCGATTGCGTGGGCGCCACCAGAGCCACCCATCGTTGTTGCTCCCTGAGTCCGTCGCACAGAGTTGGCGCACCGCCCAGCACGTCAACCGACCAATCAGCACAAGTCACTATCAGTGCCGGTCCTGTCGTTCCTCCTTGGGTAATTTCATTCAACTGTTGACTGCATTGCGCAGAAATTACGGTTGGAAAGTCATCGGTTGACACGTCATCGTCAATAGGATAACCACTTCTGTAGGTCACTTGATACCGACACGATCTGTCTTCGGTTCGGTACAACTGACGTTTGCTCCAGACGATCAGCGGATGTAACGTTCGTTTCAAGGGGGCGCCAAACTTTCGGTACGCAACGGTGAACAGTAGCAACACCAGTGCCATGATGAGCAGACTGCGTGTGAACGAATACAATTAATAGTTTTATGCTGCATTTGACCAACCAACACTTTGGAAAAGGTTTTGACGAGATGATGTGGAACTTACTGAATGAAAAACCTTGCCCACGCAAACTGACAACAGTCAACGTCGCAACAGGCACCATCACAACTGAAAAAAAAACTCGAAAGTTTTTGATAAAAGTTTTCAACGCTTTAGTTCATTGTTCCTTGTATTGCCCCTTCCCCCAAAGGTACTCCACGCCACTAATGTTACACGTTTAAACAGGATTAGGATTATGGAATGGATTCCCTTCCCTGGAGTGGTCACGTGCCCCTATTTGCTCATGCACCGCACTTCTAAAAATGCTTGGCTTAGGCAGAACAGAATGAGGTTCAAGCTTTGATTAGGATTAGGTTTAGGATATATTCTGAGAATTTTTATGAAACCATTATACTCGCCGCGTGTGGGGGTTTTGTTTTTCGCTAAAAATGTGAAACGCGCGCAGCAAACTCACAGAAAATGAGCGGTAAGAATCCCATCGGTGGTTGATGGAAGATCAGGCAGCATCAACAGATCAGCCATGTCAGAGGCAGAATCGTTTGTCGAAACAATGCTTTCATTCGATACAGCAACAACACACAGAGGAGCGGACTAAATTTAAAAACAAAAAACAAAAAAAAACACTGAGAGAAACAACGACGGCTGGTTTTTTTCACCATCGCATCATACCGAGTGCCAGCGACTTGCGTCGACTGTTTCGTTGTCCGCAGTGCCGATGTAATAGGTGCGATCGAGACGATTCACGAGATGGACGGGCATCGAGTCATTCACTAGGAAATCGAAAAGCTGCATCGAAAGGCGATCGCTCACTTCCGACAATCGCAGCTCGCCGGTTTCACGATTATGGAACAGCATTTTTTTCACTGATCACTTTTGCGTCACTTTTACTCAATTTTTATCCCATTGAACGGATTCTGCACACCAGCTGATATTGATGCCAGTGGGTTCTTTCACGTGCATTCCATGTTGCCATGAACACCACAGCCACGCATTTGTTCTGGAGTCAAAAATAAGCGGTGGTCATTTCATTCGACTGCCATATCCACGTTTCATTTATCTCTGTTTTCAAGTAAAAACTTTGCAGCACATCCGAAACATAAAAAAAATAGAAAAGACAATAAAAAAAACATTATGAGCTTGCATTTTCAAATGTCCAGTACTGGAAAAAAACAACAGGGATTCTGCAACTGCGGGGGGGATCACCAATTTACACAGTTAAGTTTCAAAAGCCAAGGGTTTATGGAGGTCAGGACATTTTCGAGTAATCACCTGCATATTTTTTGTCTCAGCAGCAGACCGAATGCAGACTCATAACATTTTTGAACCCGCGTTGATGATTCGACAACTTAAACGAGACAATACTGAAACACAAGAACCCAATATTTGAAAGATCTTGAAGAAATTTCAAGTGGAGAGATAGAAAGATGACACAAGTGAACATGGTAAGGCGCAAGACGAATCGAAGCACAATGACGAACTGCAACAAACCGGCAACAAATCCAAACCACTTTCATAATCTTCTCTCTTGCATGAAAACAGTGGTGGTCGGTCTAGTCCTGGCCGGGTGGTATGGATCAAAAATGCCAATCGGCGAATCAAACTGCGCCGTCTGCGGCGTTGCGTACATGGACGAGCAGCCACTTGGTGGCCTCATTGCTGGTGTCACCGTGCATGCATTGTTATTGTTATTATTGTTGTTATTGTTCGTATTCATCGGGTTTGCACTGCTCTGGTTGCCGTTATTAGTCGACAGATCCAATGGAACAGCACCACTATTGCTGTTATTATTTCCGTTCGGGAGGAATTTCGTTGCGCGATGGTCGAGTGTGCTGCCACCGGTGAAGATGTCGCACAGGAACTGCTGCGGCTGGCTGCTCAGCGGGCGTGCGTGTGCCGGCGGGTCGGGCGGCGTCGCGGTGACGTCACGCTGACGCTCGTTGCCGCTGCCGCCGCCGCCGTGCTCCGGCAAGCGCCGGAAACAGTAGAACAACACGACGATCACCGAAAGCAACGCGACCACGCCGAGCCCGACGGCGGTGTGCGTCCAGATTTCACGATTGTGGTCGCCGTCGACCGACGGTTCCGTGAGGTCGACCGTTTGCCTGTCGACGTCCGCGATGTCGTACGGACGATACGTGACCGTCGGCGTTGCGGCGGCCGCGCGCGACCGTGACCGACTGCCCGCAACGGGACGGATCGTTCGTTGCGCCGCCTGAAACGCACAGTCAGTCAGACAGTGTTTATTCTGCAGTGCACGGCATGATACCAGAGAAGGGTAAGACACCATGAGTAGGTAAGCCAAACAGGCGAGCACATTCGGTGAAATAAAAAAACATCGTACACACGTCTCCGTATCGCGTGCTGTTCACACAGTATCATCGAAGTTCAGCGTAGCGTATCGCAAAATGAAGAATGAACGAATTATGCGAAAGTCACAGAAGTGCGGACGGCGTTTTGTCTTTGTCAGAAATTCCGTGAAGCACGTCTAACTTGTTGGTTATGCTGCTGCAACGCCGCGGTGACGCGTTCCGCCAGGTCCGGGTTGTGTCGCACGAACGCCTCCAGCAGATCGCCGGGCATCAACGCCAGGTCCAACGGGCGTCCGGAGGCGATCTGCTGCAGCAGCTCTGGGGGCAGCCGGCCGAGGTCGAAGTCGGGCGGCAGACGACTCATCAGTTCCTCAGCGGGCACGCCGGTGATGAGAGCCGGCGCTGGTGCTTTGTTGTCGGTGAGCTCGCTCTTGGCCGTGATGATGCTTGCGGCGTTCGTCGATGGCCGCGGCGACGTTGAGTCTTGGTAGCCTGTAATCGCTGTGGCATTTATTGTCAATTTTTAGATTCTGCGACTGTAGACGTATAGAAAGGAAACTAGTTCCCAACTGTTTGTGGCAATTAAAAATGGCCTATTATCGTTACAGGAAGACCGCGTGCACAAAAGTTTCACGCGTTGGGGAAAAGCCGGACACCAAACCAGACGCATGACGTCATCCGACGTCTTTCGTCAGCTACCGTAACCCAATTTTGAATTCCCGCGGATTCTTGAAACGTTTTTCCTATCCCTGTGTGCAAAGGCATAGAGAACCGGGACCAAAATGAAAGATAATAAGTGATTTGGGGTAACTAAAGATAACTTAGCCAATTTTGAACTCCCTCGCCATGCATGAAACTGGTTTACCTATCTACATGAATGTATGCGCGTATTGAGTCTCGGGACTAAAAGAAAAGATCATACTAGGATCACTGATTTACTAATATTAATACTAAACGACATCATGTTCAACATGAGTGCAACGGTGCACGGGCTCACCTGCCGTGGTGTTGCCACGCGCAGCAAGCAGCTGATGTAGCAGCTCGGTCGGCATCTGCTGTGCGACGTGCGTTGTCGGTGGCTGCGGCGCGTTCGTTGCACCGGGCGCCGCGTTCTGCAGTGCCGGATGATTTGCCGTCAGCTTCTGCATGTATCGCTTGACAATCCGGTCAAGGGTGGCGCGCGGTATGCCCGGTATGGTGCCGCCGTTCAGGACGTGTCGGATGACACCCGGTGGAATCTAGTTTTACATAAGTTTTTGAATAATTTTTAAGACTAGTTTCTTTCAGGCATTGACTG